>JAZKJV010000410.1:0-284342 GCA_037367405.1 Ottelia alismoides
TTTAATTCATTCTCTTTTGAAGTGGTCATCGATCCAACGTACTTGACCCATCATGTAAGACATAGTTATTGGAAAATTTATTATGATCTTATTGTCATAGTATAATCTTGTAGGTGGCTCAAGATTTATGTTAGTATATGTTGGAGTATTTGATATATGCGTCACATGTATGAGAGATGGGTAAATGGATCTCTCCAGGATCCATTTACCCCATCCAAGAGTTTAGTTCCGCATCTACCAGTGGTGGGACTTGGAGGCTCTGTGAAGGCTATATAAGGAGCCCCAGACCTTCTGTATCCAATGAGAAAAGTGCAATAGACACACCAGCTCTTTGAGGCATTCTCCCGTGGTTTCATCCCGCTCCTCACAGAGTAGGGTTCCACGTTAAACATTGTGTTCTTCAAATTCTTTATCTTTATTTCCGATTCCACTTCCTATTTTCTAACATGGTATCAGAGCGGGTCGATTCTCGAGGATTTTTTTAATGTTATGTAATTCTATTCGAGATTCATTTCTTTGGAGTTCTTGTTATTGGAGATTTGATGTTTGGAGATTAGAGAGTTCAAGTTTATAGGGTTTTCTTGTAACCCTAGTTCTGCTTCAAAGATTTATGACGGTATTCTGATCGTCTACAAGCATTGATCCTCGCTCGAGCAGATCTCCTGTTCTCCAAGCATGTACTTCCAGGCGATCTCTCATCGAGCATGCGACACATCAGCATGGTACACCGTCCATTCGATTCCTTTTCAGCATGGTGCGTAGCAAAAGCAGGGTGGCGAGCCCTAGCCACCATCTGGCGACCCTAGATCTTCCAAATCAACAGGCGACGCTACAGGGAGCGCGCTCATCTCCTTCATCAGTCCCGCAGCCCTAGCACAGTCGCGAGCTCACAGCGCTGGCGGAGTCGCTCCAAGAAAGCGGCAGTCTGGAGCTTCATCGATGGCGCTCTTCCCTGTCGCCATCTCCCTCCTCGCATCCAGACCCGAAGACCCATAGGGGCGGCATCGCAGCCTCCAGCGCAGGACCCCCCAGCCAGGCAGCATCATCGGGCGGCGACACCAGCCCCGCCGCAGCCCCCGGGCGGAGCTTCGGCCCCTGCCCTGCTCTCTGCTTACCCTTGCGCTGCCTTGCGCGCAAAGGCCTCCGGGCCACCTCGCTGATTGAAGCTCTAGGCCTCTCTCTCTCTCTCGCAGCGGCGCCGCCGCCGAGATCCTGCAAAGCTGCCTCCTCCCTGTTCGAAGCCCTCTCCATCCCTTGTGCGAGAGGTATTCTGCGCGGCGAACCCCCATTCCAAGCTCCTGCGATCGTTCTTCTCAGCATCCCATCGGGGGCGGTGGCGCATTGGAAAACAAGGGTTTCCCGATGGGAACCCTCGGTGCAGGCGGCAGCTTGAGAAAAGGGTTCCCAATGGGAACCCTAACCCAAGTGGGTTGGTTTACGTTTATAAAAAATGTATTATAAATGTCCCAAGTGGGCCGTCGGTTCATTAAAAAAAAGGGAGGAAAAGAAATGAGGAGAGGCAGGGCCCTGTTGGGCCGGTTTGTAAAAAAAATATGAAAGAAGCCCATTGTTTGGGCTTGAGAGAGATTTCAAAAAAAGGGAGAGAGATTTCAAAAAAAGGGAGAGAGATTTAAAAAAAATTGTTTAGAAAAAAAGAAAAGAAAAGAGGCACGTACAAGAGAAGTCATAAGCAATTTTCCAAAAAAAAGGAAAAGCCGAAAAAAATGTTGAACGGCTTAAAAAATTTGGAAAAAAAAGAGTCGTAAAAAATGAAACGGTCAAATGTTATTCATGATTTGAGAAGCCAAAAAATTTGTGAACGGCTTATTGGTATTTTATACTCCTATTTATCTTGTCTTCTCCCAATTTTGTCGATGTCATTTTTCGACAAGAATGGGAGAAAGGGGGAGAGTTGTGTAGAGTCACAGGTCTATTCAGATGTTCCAGATTCAGATGCAGATTCTAGACCATCCAGATTTCCAGACTCTACAGTTTATCATATTTCAGACTCGACATTCAGATTGGTCAGAGTCCAAGTTCGAGGCACTCCATGTTGAGAGCCCATTTTTCGAGTTCTCCAGAGAGAGAGTCATTTTCAGACACGCATGAGTATGCGGTCTTTTCATATGAGCAGTGTTTGCCATCTTTTGTGTGGTCCCCATCATTCTTCTTGTTGTCAGGCCAGAGTTTTCATGTGAGCCATAGGGACTCTAGAGTAGAGGATCATTCCCTATGCCATGTTGGCAAGGGTTTTCACGTGGTATCATAGGTACACCAGAGTAGTGCACCATTCTCTATGCCAGATGGGAGAAACCTAGTTCTTCGACGAGGAGACTTTTTAGACTCCATTCTCCAGCGACCGTGGACTCCGACAAGGATTGCACTTCCACGGCCTTTTTCCAATTTGGCCTTTCAGAGATGGAGCAGTTGTCTACATTATTGTGGCGGGCCAGAGTACTCCGACGAGGAGACTCATTTCAGTTGCAGTGACTCTGACAGGCGCAATACAAAGCATATGCTCTCCGACGAGGAGATTCAGTAGACTCATACTCCAGCCCGTTCGTCCTCCTCACATGCACGGCATGAGAAGCAACGTCCTCGACAACAACAATTGTGCGCGTTGGGTTGATATTGTCCGTAGTGTCCTGTATCGTGAGTTGAGTTTCTTTTTGTTTGTCCAAGCTGAGCATTGCATGCTCCAGCTTGATGCGGAGTGTTGGAGTATTTGACATATGCGTCACATGTATGAGAGATGGGTAAATGGATCTCTCCAGGATCCATTTACCCCATCCAAGAGTTTAGTCCCACATCTACCAGTGGTGGGACTTGGAGGCTCTGTGGAGGCTATATAAGGAGCCCCAGACCTCCTGTATCCAATGAGAAAAGTGTAATAGACACACCAGCCCTCTGAGGCATTCTCCCGTAGTTTCATCCCGCTCCTCACGGAGTAGGGTTCCACGTTAAACATTGTGTTCTTCAAATTCTTTATCTTTATTTCCGATTCCGCTTCCTATATTCTAACAGTATACGTCAGGATGATCTAAAACCATATCTTTATAAACTTGATAACAATCATACTCCGCTTCAATAATATTTTACAATCATGCAAGCGAAAATATTTAGTCTATTTTTCTTGCTTTAATCTATTTTTTTATTGTAATTTTGAGACTCATTCCAACATCTCGTATATGAGAGGCATATTCTGAAGCTCCTATGAAAGGGACCTATTCTCGCGTTTCTTTTTTTCCTTTGAGAGAGGTGGAGAATTTTTGATTGAGGAGACATGTTGCGGTCCAAAGATTAACATAAAGGAAGCCAAAGGTGTATGCGTTGAGTCGAGATAATTTGTTCGTTATTATTGAGAAAAGAATAAGAATTGTTTATTCCAAGGAACCCTAGGGCTCTCTTATATAGAGGAGAAGCCCATGGGTAAACTACATAATATAGACAAAACAAAAATAAATCGAGAAAACAACATAGACATAATCATATTTCTACATTCCCCCTCAAGATGAAGCATAGATGTCAATCATGCCTAGCTTGGATGTACACTTCTGAAAGGGTCCTCTAAGCAAGGCCTTGGTAAAGATGTCCGCAGTTTATTCTCCTGTACTAACACGAGAAGTAGAAATAAAGCCTTTCTGAATCATGCCCCGTGTATAGTGGCAATCTACTTCGATATGTTTAGTTCTCTCATGAAAGGCATGATTATTTGCAATGAATAAAGCTGCCTGATTATCACATTGTAATTGCAAAGAAAGATGCACATCTATATATAAGTCAGCTAAGACAACTCAGACCCACATCATCTCTGTGATCCCTTGTGCCATAGCTCTATATTATGATCTGGCAATTGACCTGGCAAGCACAGTCTGCTTCTTACTCTTCCAGGATACTAGAGAGCCGCCAACAAATACAACGAAGCATGAGGTAGACTTACTGTCCTTAGGATATCCTGCGTAGTCTGCATCTGCACAAGCTGTGATAGTGAGGATGCCCTTTCTTGAACAACAATCCTGCACCTGGGAATGACTTCAAGTACCTCAAGATCATATGAATTGCATCCATATGTACCCATCGGGGTTGCTCCATGATCATACTAACCTGACTAACAACAAATGAGATGTCTGGCCTAATGATGGTAACGTAAAGAAGCTTTTCCACCAATTCTCAGCATCTTCTCCTGTCCACCTCCTATGTATCATCATTGTATAGCCTCATGCTAAGATCCATAGAAGTGGTGGCAGGTCGACATCCAACTATGCATGTCTCAACTAACATGTCTATAACATACTTTCTTTATGTCATCACAAGACCTTGCTGATTTCTGGTAAACTCTAACCTTAAAAAGTACCATAGGATGCAAAGATCCTTGGTGACAAACTGTCTGTCAAGAAATTCCTTTACCCTCTTGATCCCTGCATCATCTCCTATAACAAGAATGTCATTAACATAGACATGATAACTACCGTACCTTTGTGGGTTTACAAACAATAAGTGATCCGCATTTGATCTCTTGAATCCCTGCTTCTCAATCAGATCTGAGAGCTTCTAAAACCTGGCCCTTGGACTCTGCTTAAGGCCATATATTGCCATGTGAAGTCTACAAACCTGTTGACACTCTCCCTCAACAGCAAATCTCGGAGGCTGTTGCATGTAGACTTCTTCCTGAAGATCTCCATATAAAAATGTAATTTTAACATCAAGCTGAAATAAAGGCCATTCACGCACCACATCAACTGCAAGACGAACTCGGAGTGTCAAGTGGCGAGCACATCTGTATGTCTGCTGCCTGCAAAGGTTCCAGCTCAAACACATCATTAAACCCATCGTTGAAAATAATGTATTCAGGATAAACCTGAGGCGTGTTGGATGATGGACAAAGACCATGAGAAGAAGCAGACCGACGAATATAGTATCGTGGCAAGGGTGGAGCTAGGATAGTGGGAGGTGGTGGTACATGAAGAGGTGAAGGGGGTGGTGGAGGTGGAACAACAAACACAGGTGGAGATGGAGTTGATGATGGGCTTGTAGGAAGAGGTGGCATGTAGACCTCATCATCTGAATTTCATGAAGTCAATCTATTACTTGTAGGTGAAAAAATACATCACCGACTCAAAAAAATGCGATATCAGTACTAACATAATATTTCTTGCGTAATGGATCATAGCATCTATATCTCTTTTTTGTCCTGGAGTACCCAACAAAAATACATTTGACAGCTCTAGGAGAGAGCTTGTCAAGACCAGGAGATAACTGATGTACAAATGCAATTGGGCCAAAAACACGAGGAGTGAGTGAGAACAACTTCTCTGGAAACATCAGGGAGAAAGGAACTTTCCCACCCAATACAGACGAGGGCATGCGATTACAAGATAACAAGTGTAAGAACCGCATCACCCCGGAACGAATATGGGGCACGACTCTGAATAAGAAGAGTTCGAATAACATATAGTAAGTATCGATGCTTTCGTTCCACAACCTCATTCTGTTGTAGACACATGAATTTTGATGAACAATGCCATGAGATGAGAAGAACTATGAAAGTGCACGAATACAGAATTCCAATGCATTATCAGTTTGCACAAATTTGATTGAAGAGGAAAAAAACTATGCACTTCATTGATAAAAGATTTGATCACATCCCTAGCCTCAGATTTATTCTTTAATAAGAAAAGTCATGACAAACGAAGAAAAATCATCAACAATAACTAGGTAAAATCTATGCCCTGGTCATCGGGTATACAATTCAGACCCCAAATGTCAACATGAAATAACTCAAAAAGGGAGCTACTGCTTCGACCTTGATGACTAGGAAAGGCAGACTGACTACAAGAAAATATCCTAGATGAGATGACAACATGGGACTGTGATGAATGTGAAATTCGCCTCTTTAAGAGTGAATAATTAGTCGTAGTATAGGAGGCGAATTCGGTTCAAATATTTTTACTTGGCAAGTCTACCAAGGTCGAACACAGGGAGACGACTACTTAATATGTTTATCAAATTTCGATTCATTAAGCACAAGTGTGAACAATTCTCAATTTCAGGTCCACATGCAAATTAAGCAATTTAAAAGGCAAAACTAAGATGCATGCATTTTTTTAATTGGTTTTTATGCAAGTTAAAGTGATGCATGAGCAAATATGCAAGAGAATTTATAAACAGATTAAAGCCTACAATTATACCCTAAAAATATGAGCAACAAAATATAAAATGAAATCAGAGTCAATTTTGAACACACATGAACATCGGTCATCAGATCAAAGCAAGACAAGGAGAGCAGGGTCCCAATTTTCACATAAAAATTCACTTCAATTAAAACAATGGCAAATGAGACAACTAAACATGCTAAGATGAAGAGGACAAAACAAGGATCAAAACGACACTAAAATCATGCAATTTGGACCTACGATGCTCAAGTTATGCTAAAAACAATGCGGGGGCATAAATGTAATAAAAATGCAATAAAATAAAGGGATAAATATTGCATTTAGGTCCTTGGAGGGACCTAATTGCAAATAGCAAAAACCGCCTGGGCCCTTATGCAATTTGTCCATGTGCGCGGGGACCTTTTTATAATTTCCAAAAAGTCAAAGGGCTTCCTTGTAAAATACCTAGGCACGCACGTGAGGAACGTGCCTGGGGACCAAAATGCAATTTCATAAAACTTCTTGGTCTGTCCTGAAATTTACCCAGGCCCTCACGTGCGGGGCACGTGAGGCGCCTAGGCTCGGGAAGAGGCTCTGGCTCGGGGCACGTGGCGATGTCTGGAGGCTCGGGTCAAGGTTCGGTGGGACCCGAGCCTATAGCTTTGGCTGGAGGTTCGGTATGCCACATGGCGTCGTCTTGGCCGTCGGATCGAATCGATCGGACGGTGACTGTGCTGTCTTCTTCCGCCGTGGCCTACCGGAGGAGGAGGGGCTCTGACGTGTTCTACCGGAGGTAGGAGCTCCACCGCCCGCCACTGGCTCGCCTGAAGGTCGATGAAGGTCTCTGGAAGGCTTGCGGAGAGCCTGGAGGCGAGGCGGAGCTCCAGAGCTGGTTGGCGGTGTAGTTCGGTGGAGCTTCGCCGGAGGAAGGACATTTGAAATCTTGCCGATGCAATCTCCGGCCATTGAGTTCCTGCAGGGGTGAGATGTAGCCGAAGCGAGTGCAATTGTGCGCGAGGTGAGGTGGAATGGAATGGGAGCCTTGCAGAGGTGGAGAAGGTGGGGGCTCAGGGGAGTCCTCCGCCGTGGTGACGGAGGAGTGGGATCGGGGCGTGGTGGGGTTCTGACGGAAGGAGATGGAAGCACGAGAATGGATGATGGCTGGTGAAGCTAAGGAGATGGTCAGATGGAGGTGGACGGTGTTGTAGCGTTTAGGAAAATTTGGAGAAAATAAAAGAAAAGCAAGGAGGAAGAAGACCTCGTCGGGGAGGGGAACCCAATGGAGGAAGTGCTTGGGATGAGGCTCCGACGAGCCTCGGGGTCGTCGCCCAGCTGGTCAGCAAGCCAGCGAGCTCGGTGGTGGCCGGAGACACCATAGCACGGCCAAAATGGCCGTGGGTCGACACCGGGCAGGAGCCGTCTTTGCCTCGACGCCCCGCCCTCTTCGCTGTCACCGGAGGGGCGGGGGAGACTGGGCTAGAGCCCAAAATGGTGGACGAGCGTCTCAGGTGGCGGAGGGTGGCTTATATAGGTGATGAAGGTTGAGCGTTATGGTGGTCGTCAGAGGTTTTCAAGCGGGGGTTTAATGGCGAAGGAGTGATGAATGGAGGACATGAAGGCTGTGCGAGGAAAGTGGATCTATGGGTGACGTCGGGGAGGCGTTACGAGTAGGAGATGGTGGCTGGAGCGCCAGCCAAAAAAGGAAGGGGGGGGCGGGGGTCACGAATCGCAACGCCCGGGGGTGAGGGGGTTACGGAGGTTGACGATGAACCATAGCCGTTGGATCGTTAGATCCAACGGCTGGGAGTGGAGCGCGTGCGGAGGGTCATGATCAGATCATTAGGATCTGATCGTGTGGTGGAGGGATGGGCGCTAAAGAGCGGCCCAGATGGAGCGATGGTGGAGATCGGATGGCTGAAGTGAAGATGCGACGTGGCGCGTAGGTGGCCGTAGGATAGGGATGGGATTGAAGGGTTGAGATGCAAGGGTGACGTGGATGCACAGGAGGCGTAGGATAGGAGCTTGATCGAATGGCTGTGGATGAGGCATAAGTGGGTGGCTCAGATCTGATATGGGAGTCATATCCAATGGTTGGGAATAAAGCGGTTGATGGACGGCGGAGATGAAGCTGGGCGAGCTTGATCCAAGGGCCAGGAGAGGCGCCGGGTGGTAGATAGAGAAGCGGGCCACGTGGACGGCCCAGGGGGCGCCACGTGGCCCAATCAGAAAAATTCAAAGTAAAAATAAAAAGAAAAATAGAAAAGAAATAGTTAGAGGCTGAATTAGGAAAAAGTCAAAACATGAAAGTTGCTCATCTCGACGAGATCTACAACTTTCATGTTGGTCAAAAAGCCAAAAGAGGTTATTTGTACAAAATGTATTTTTGGGGGTATTTTTAGGGGGATAAAAACACCGATTTTGTGGTTTTGAGATGTTTTTGTATTTTTTAGTGTTTTTAATGGTCAGTGAATTATAGACAATTATTCTACCTAATTTTTAGGGTTTTTGAGGATAAAATAATTACAACAAAAATAGAGAAAATTAAATACCATAATTTAATGGTAAATTATACACAATATAATACATGATAAAAATAAAGAATTGATGGGTATTTTTATTGGATTGATTAAGCAGGGGGTTTATTTGCGGCTTTTAGAATGATGAATACGGGATTCGTCATACCCCTATACTTAAACCATGCTCGTCCTCGAGCATCTAAAGAATGAAGGAGTCGGATTAATTCCTTACAGTGCACGTGGAATTTTCAAGGCTTGATCTTTCGAAGACTCTTGACCTAAGTGATCATAAAATTCCGGGTTTATCCAAGCCTTAGTTAGAAGGAATCCAACTTCTCTGATTATCAGACTCTCTTTTTGTACATAGAATATAAGGATATGACATTTAGTGTACTGCATTTCATGAGAGCCGAGTCGATGCATCACTCAAAGTTACAGTCCCAAAGACTCTCCTCTAGACCTAATCCTCAATACTAGGGAATAAGTCTACTCTTTCTTCAGTCAACCGTCTCATTAGTTTGTCAGACTTGAAATGTTGATGGACGGCCAGATGATGGAGGTAATGGGATTGTGTCTATTTTTCTCACCCTCACATTGGAACAAGGGGCCTCTCGAATGCCTTTTTACTCAACGCATGTAAATTTTAATATTGCTGATCAATGTGTCCGTCAAGAGAGTTGGAGTCGTCTGCACTTATTTTTCTAGAAGTACACCGGGTGTATCTTTTCTGAGTATCTAAGATACCTTCGACACCCAGACTTGTATCGCTTACGTTGCAGGGCCCTTTTTGTGGTGTCAGCCCGACTCCTTGGTCCTAATTAGCGCTTGGTCCAAGTGGACACTTTGAAAATGTTTGGGAGCGCTCGCCATTGGTGGAAGCTCATTTGTATTTTGACTTTGGTATTCAGAGCTTTTTCTTTGACATTTCATTTCTTTTGTTGGCTAGCTCCACTGCTTTTACCAAAAGTTGGCGCACACTGATCAACAAATTCCTTTAAGTTTCATCACACCTTGGCACATAGGTAAATATCAAAGAGATAACATATGAATCTTGTTTACATACTGGCTAGGGTTTTGCTAACACTCAGGTTTTCTGAAGCCTTCATTAACTTTATCCCATCCTCGAATATCATTAGATCGGGTCTAAACTCAAATCTCTGGTTCCTAGTTCCTCAAGTGATATTTCAACTCAACTCATCAATCATGCAGTTGTGGAAGTGACTGTGCTGATCATATTTTCTTGAAGGTAGAGATGAAGAGTGCAATATAGCACTCAAATCTTTCAAACCTGGGAAGTGTGGATATTTAAGCTTAAAATCCTAATGACTAAGGCATGTTAACTCATACTCTCAAGATCACAGAAATCAAGTGTCCTCAAAATCCTCAAGCCTTGAGTGGGTGTGGATGTGTCAGGAATACACCAACTCCTTAGGTTAGTGATTTTTTTTGTGTGATTTTTGTCTTTTGCAGATTTTTATGGGTTTTAATTTTTTTTTAATTTCTCGGAGAGACAATGACTGGCCTAGGATTAAATAGAAGTATCCACTCTCAGCTAGTATGGGTGTAAGTACGGGCCGAGACCCGTGTTACTTGAGGACGGGGCCATATGCGATGTCCTCTAAACCACCCACTGAAAATGTCTACTAAGCCTAATAGTCAGAGTCAAATTCCAAGAAAGATTTTTAATTTATAAACACTTTTTTTTGAAAAAGAATATTTACAAAAAATTAATCCCTCAATTTTAGTAAACAATTTTTACAGGTTTTTACAACTCTCAGTTCACAAGCTTACCAAAACCCAGCCCGAAAATAAATTTTAAAAAGCTTTAAAAACACAAGCTAAGGCTAAAGTAAATATACAGTAATATACGGTATACCCCCCTATACTTAAATTTTGCTATGTCCTTAGCACAAGTGCCATGAAGCCAAGGCTCGATTCAAATATAGGGTGATATAGCGGAACTGAGGAGGAGGGTCCCCCTATACTTAGGCCAAAATCGACCTAAGTACAAGAAGACGGGATGAGGGAGGGATGAGCAGGCAGGTCCCCCCCATACTTAGGCTGCAAATAACCTAAGTAAGGTCTGAATAAGGGGGGAGGGTGTTCTATGATACAGGGGTGAGGGGGAGGGGGATCGTGAAATATATACACACACACAGAGAGAGAGAGAGATAGACATAGAGAGAAAGAGAGAGAGAGAGAGAGAGAGAGAGAGAGAGAGTGAAATATACATGGGGATGGTGGGAGTGAGTGTGTATGTGCAAGTGTAGGTGTGTGTGGTGGGGGGGGGGGGTAGATCATCAGGTGATCTACTCTCTCTTTTTTCTTTTTTTTACAACATGCAAAATTGAAAATAAATATGCAGATGTAAGTTTTTTTTAACAATATGAAATGCAATCTGACTGATAAAAATCCTCAAATTCCTTCACAAAGTCTTTTGCGGCCTCTTCAGCGGAAGCTCCCGACTTTACGCCTCCATGAGGATCAAGCGTCCTCGATCATCATGGGCCCTGCCACAAAAGAGAAAAGTTAGACACGCCGAGAAATTAAATCAGCAGATATGATGCAGAAATTGATGCATGAAATGAGGTCAAAAAAATGAAATTAATAAAAAAAATCAAAATTCAATAAATAAGCAAACCCGTGTCCCCGACAACGGTGCCATTTGATGAACGTGAAATTCGCCTATTTAAGAGTGAATAATTAGTCGTAGTATAGGGGGCGAATTCGGTTCAACAAAAATCACGAACTTTGAATGTCGTGGAATGTTTTTACTTGGCAAGTCTACCAAGGTCAAACACAGGGACACGACTACTTAATATGTTTATCAAATTTCGATTCATTAAGCACAAGTGTGAACAATTCTCAATTTCAGGTCCACATGCAAATTATGCAATTTAAAATGCAAAACTAAGATGCACGCATTTTTTAATTGGTTTTTATGCAAGTTAAAGTGATGCATGAGCAAATATGCAAGAGAATTTATAAACAGATTAAAGCCTACAATTATACCTTAAAGCCTACAATTATACCCTAAAAATATGAGCAACAAAATATAAAATGAAATCAGAGTCAATTTTGAACACACATGAACCACGGTCATCAAGTCAAAGCAAGACAAGGAGAGCAGGGTCCCATTTTTCACATAAAAATTCACTTCAATTAAAACAGTGGCAAATGAGACAATTAAACATGCTAAGATGAAGAGGACAAAACAAGGATCAAAACGACACTAAAATCATGCAATTTGGACCAATGATGCTCAAGTTATGCTAAAAACAATGCAGTGGCATAAATTTAATAAAAATGCAATAAAATAAAGGGATAGATATTGCATTTAGGTCCCTGGAGGGACCTAATTGCAAATAGCAAAAACCGCTTGGGCCCTTATGCAATTTGTCCATGTGCGTGGGGACCTTTTTGTATTTTCCAAAAAGTCGAAGGGCTTCCCTGTAAAATACTCAGCACGCACGCGAGGCACGTGCCTGGGGACCAACATGCAATTTTATAAAACTTCTGGGTCTGTCCTGCAATTTACCCAGGCCCTCACGTGCGGGGCACGTGAGGCGCCTAGGCTCAGGAAGAGGCTCTGACTCGGGGCACGTGGCGATGTCTGGAGGCTCGGGTCAAGGTTCGGTGGGACCCGAGCCTATATCTTTGGCTGGAGGTTTGGTATGCCACGTGGCGTCGTCTTGGCCGTCGGATCGAATCGATCGGACGATGACTGTGCTGTCTTCTTCCGTCGTGGCCTACCGGAGGAGGGGGGCTCCGGCGTGTTGGATGGAGCTCCACCGCCCGCCACTGGCTCGCCTGAAGGTCGATGAAGGTCTCTGGAAGGCTTGCGGAGAGCCTGGAGGCGAGGCGGAGCTCCCAGAGCTGGTCGGTGGTGTAGTTCGGTGGAGCTTCGCCGGAGGGAGGACATTTGAAATCTTGCCGATGCAATCTCCGGTCATTGAGTTCCTGCAGGGGTGAGATGTAGCCGAAGCGAGTGCAATTGTGCGCGAGGTGAGGTGGAATGAAATGGGAGCCTTGCGGAGGTGGAGAAGGTGGGGGCTCAAGGGAGTCCTCCACCGTGATGACGGAGGAGTGGGATCGGAGCGCGGTGGGGTTCTGACGGAAGGAGATGGAAGCACGAGAATGGCTGATGGCTGGTGAATCTAAGGAGATGGTCACATGAAGGCTGTGCGAGGAAGGTGGATCTACGGGTGACGTCGGGGAGGCCTTACGAGTAGGAGAGGGTGGCTGGAGCGCCAGCCAAAAAAGGAAGGGGGAGCGGGGGTCGCGAATCGCAACGCCTGGGGGTGAGGGGGTTACGGAGGTTGAAGATGAACCATAGCCGTTGGATCTAACGATCCAACGGCTGGGAGTGGAGCGCGTGCGGAAGGTCATGATCAGATCATTAGGATCTAATCGTGTGGTGGAGGGATGGGCGCTAAAGAGCGGCCCAGATGGAGCGACGGTGGAGATCGGATGGCTGAAGTGAAGATGCGACGTGGCGCGTAGGTGGCCGTAGGACAGGGATGGGATTGGAGGGTTGAGATGCAAGGGTGACGTGGATGCACAGGAGGCGTAGGATAGGAGCTTGATCGAATGGCTGTGGATGAGGCGTAAGTGGGTGGCTCAGATCTGATCTGGGAGTCAGATCCAATGGCCGGGAATAAAGAGGTTGATGGACGACGGAGATGAAGCTGGGCGAGCTTGATCCAAGGGCCAGGAGAGGCGTCGGGTGGTAGATAGAGAAGCGGGCCATGTGGGCGGCCCAGAGGGCGCCACGTGGCCCAATCAGAAAAATTCAAAGTAAAAATACAAAGAAAAATAGAAAAGAAATAGTTAAGGGCCGAATTAGGAAAAAGTCAAAACATGAAAGTTGTTCATCTCGACGAGATCTACAACTTTCATGTTGGTCAAAAAGCCAAAAGAGGTCATTTGTACAAAACGTATTTTTGGGGGTATTTTTAGGGGGATAAAACACCGATTTTGTGGTTTTGAGATGTTTTTGTATTTTTTAGTGTTTTTAATGGTCAGTGAATTATAGACAATTATTCTACCTAATTTTTAGGGGTTTTTTAGGATAAAATAATTACAAGAAAAATAAAGAAATTAAATATCATAATTTAATGGTAAATTATACACAATATAATACATGATAAAAATAAGGAATTGATGGGTATTTTTATTGGATTGATTAAGCAGGGGGTTTAATTTGCGGCTTTTAGCATGATGAATACGGGATTCATCAGACTGTTGCCGAGAGCCCGTCCCTTCTACGACCATAGGGATGGTTGTTTGGTGACTGTCCCTTCTATTTTCAGAAGGGGACGGTTGTAGCAGATGGGCGTTCCCTCTAATGTCAAGTGTCCTTAAACTAAGAGAGACCAAAGAGGACGGTCGTTAAAACCGTCCCCTTGATTAAGTTGCTCATTGTATGTTTTTGTGAGTGAAAGCACCTATAGAGGATGGTTTTGACCGCCCCCTCTATGCTTCTGGCATCGTTCCATAACTCTGGAGTCGAAGATGTTCAGAGGAGACGATCGTTACAAAGGTCCCCTTTTCTTGAGTTAATTGGATGCTTTTAGGGGTGAAATCACCCATACCAAAGGGGACGGTTGCCACGACCGTTCCCTTTACCTTAGTTGCTTCTTAGTTGCTCATTAGATGCTTTTGTCGGTGAAAGCACCTATAGGGGATGGTTTTGCATGCCCCTCTATGCTTATGGTGTCGTCCCATTACTCTAGAGTCAAGGATGTCTAGAGGAGACAATCATTATGACCATCCCCTTTGGTTATAGTTGGGACCATCATGATCATCCCCTCTCTATTAGAGAAGATATTTTGACATAACAAACACTATCAGGGATGGTCAAAACACCCGTCCCCGACGGTGTCTTAGAGAAAAATTGGCCCCGATCGATCATTTTCCCTAGCCATTCTCCCTTCTCCTCATCTCCTCTCTACCGTCGACATGGGTGGTGTCTCACCGATGCGACGTTGTAGAGCTCCTTCATCGTGGTGCTCGTGTTTCGTTGTTGCATTTCCTCCTCGCTATCGTAGTTCTCTCCTTGCTGTAATGGCACCCTTCTCCATCGTGTTTCCTACCCCACCTTCGATTGTGCTTGTCTTCTTGTTCGACCGAGTTTGGTATGTTTTTATATTGTTGATGTAAAATACAAATATTGTAGAATAATATCACAAATATGCACTATTTACATGATGATTTAATTTTTGTTGTCACTAAGTGTTACCATATCTTGCTTGAAGCCATCTATGATCTTCATCAGAGGAGTTGTGCATATGACAAGAGGTGATTTTGGCCACCTATAGACAAGCTTGCAAAAGTCGGCCGACTAGACCGACTAGTCGGTCCGACTAGTCGAGTCGGCCCACTGACCGACCCGATTTAGGAGAGTCGGTCAGTAGTCGGGTGGACCGACTAGTCGGACCGACTAGTCGGTCTAGTCGGCCGATTAGTCGGCCGCTTTTTGCAACAAGGATCCGGCACCCGAGTTTCATGAGGATCCGAATGAATTGAAATCGGGAGTTTTAGGTTACTGTCCGACAGTAACCTAAACTCCCCACCCCCGACATTTCACGCGCACCTTGTTCACGGTTCACCCACGCCGCCTCCTCCGCCTGCTCTCCACGCCGCCTCCTCCCGACGCCGCTCGCCGCCCGGAGGTCGCGCAGCGCTCGGTGGTCTCCGCACGACCACTCCTTCCTCGCCGTTCGGTCTCCCAGCTCTCCTCCACCTCGCTATCCAACCGCCAGTCCGGTTAGGGTTTTTTTTTTGCTTTTTTTTTTTCGAAATTTATGCTCAAATATATTATAGATTCAAGTTGTGAGTTCATGTTATACATTCAAGAGCCTCCATTGATTGTTGTTCTATGTTCTAAGTTTATTGATTAAATTCAAAAGATTAGTCTAAGTTTATGATTGTTGTTGTTTGCTTATTGATTCATGTGATTAGTCTATGATTGTTGTTAAGTTCTATGATTGTTGCTATCGGTTAAGTTCTATGATTGTTGTTGTTCTATGAATGTTTGGTTATTGATTCAATTCATAGGTTAAGTTCTATGATTGTTGTTGTTTGGTTATAAATTCAAAGGATTACTCTAAGTTCTATGATTGTTGTTGTTTGGTTATAAATTCAAAGGATTAGTCTAAGTTTTATGATTGTTGTTGTTTTTGACAATGTAGATGGAAACACCTCCCACGAATGTCGCCTCTGGTGGTGACTCTTCCTTTTATGTGCCACCAGGATCAACTGATCCTGCATGGCAATTTGGATATCTTTCAAACCGTGCAGATTTGAACACGGTTACTTGTAGATTGTGCAAGAAGGTGGTGAAAGGAGGTATTTATAGGTTCAAGCAACATCTTGCGCATCGTAAAGGAAATGTGGCTGCATGTCCTAAGGTGGACGAAGAGACGAAGAAGATGATGATATCATACTTGGATGATGTTGCTAGAAAGAAGAGTCAAAAGGCCATTGAGGTTTCTGAGATGAGAGATGAGATTGATATTGGCATTGCTGGAGATGCTGGATCTGCTAAAAGACATCGATCTTCCGAATCTTTGGAACAGAATGTCGCCGTTCAAGGAACACGGCAAATGAGCATAAAAGACGCTTTATCCAAGGACCATCGTGAAAGGGTTGTCTCCTATATATGCAATTGGGCATATACATCGGCAATCCCTTTCAATGCATTCACCACGAAACAATTCAAGCAGATGGTGGAGGCAATTGGAATGTATGGCCCAGGCTTGAAGACTCCTACGAGGTATGAGATAAGTGGTCCATTTTTGAAGAAGGCAGTCAAGAAAATATCTGATGACTTGCAATGTCATCGAATTACATGGAAGAAGACAGGGTGCTCTATAATGACTGATGCATGGACGGACATGCGAGGACGGAGCATCATGAACTTCTGTGTCAATTGCTCCTTGGGGACTTCATTTTTGAAGTCTATTGATGCTTCTGATGAGACACACACCGCCGACTATATCTTTCAGCTCGTGGATGGGTGCATAAATGAAGTTGGCGTGGATAGTGTTGTTCAAGTTGTTGCGGATAATGCTTCAGCAAATGTAGCAGCAGGGAGATTGCTACTCACAAAATATCCTCAGATATGGTGGACTTCCTGTGATGCTCATTCTATTGATCTTGCTTTGGAGGAGATCAGCAGAGATTCAAAAGTGAAGAGCGCGGTTAAAAAGGCGAGGACGCTCACAATCTTTATTTATGCTCACACTAAAACTTTGAGCTTGATGCAGAAGTTTACAAACAAGAGAGACATTGCTAGACCAGGGCAAACGAGGTTTGCTACTACTTTTCTCACTCTAGAAAGCATTCTAGAGAAAAAAGACAAGCTCAGGTTGATGTTTTCGTCAGATGAATGGAGGGCTTGCAAGTGGTACAAGACCAAAAAGGGAGAACAAGCAGCATCCATTGTCTTCAGCCCTACTTTTTGGAACCACACCGCATTTGCAATCAAAATTTTTACACCTTTGGTGCGTCTATTGCGTGTGGTTGATGCAGATTGCCGCCCATCCATGGGCTTTGTTTATGGAGGGCTTGAAGAGGCAAAGAGAGAGATAATTGCATCTTTAAATAGCGTGGAGTCATCTTACAAGTTTTTTGTGGATGCTATTATCTCCAAGACCAAAGGCAGGCTTGACACTCCATTGCATCTAGCGGCTTACTTTTTGAACCCATACTTCTTTTTCACGGAGTGTGGTGGTGATGTAGACATTGTGGTGAAGAGAGGTTTTATGGATTGCATGGAAAGATTTTATCCAGATTTGGATATACAAGATGCTATCACCACAAAGGAGCTTCTTGATTACAGACATGGTCGTGGGGCATTTGGGAAGCCATTAGCCGTGAGACAGAGGATGAGAAATGATGAAAATTTCGATCCAGGTATTTAAGGAATTATTTTCCATTAATGTCATTTTGATCATCGTTGATTTCATTGACTTAACCATTATATATTTTATTAGCTAATTGGTGGTACAATTATGAAGATGACGCACCACATTTGAAAGACATGGCCATCAAGATCTTGAGCTTGACTTCTGCATCATCTGGATGTGAGCGCAACTGGAGTACGTTTGACTCGGTAATGACTCTAGTGACCCACCAAATAGAAATACTAGTTGTAAATTAGTCATTAGTCTTAATGTTTTGTAATGTTGCTTACAGATCCATACCAAGAAGAGAGGCAGGTTGGAAACAAAGAGGCTAAATGATCTTGTATACGTTCGTTTCAATTCCAACCTGATGGAACGTCGTCTTGAGAAAGGAAAAGATCCTCTTTCCTCTCGTGATCATGCATATTTACGTGAATGGACTGGAGAGGTCAACGTACAAGCCCAAGATGAGGAGGTCTTTCCAGGCTCCGGATTAACTTGGGGTGCTGTAGCGCATGCAAGTGGTGCAGAAGAGAATTTGGAGCTGAGAAGAAGTCAACGAGGTGAACGTGGCAAGGGAGCTTCATCTTCGAGCTCAAATGTTGTACCTATAAATGAAGAAGAAGAGGAATTTCAACCTGAAGACATACATGATGATGAAGAAGATGATGATGAAGATGAAGAAGAAGAAGAAGAGATTGATTTGGATGATGACCTTGATGGAGATGAATGACTTTTAATTTGATGCTTCATGCTTGCAGGAATTATTCGTATTTTGACATGTTGTAACTGTTAGTGAACATTAGCTAATAGCCTAATATTATGTAGCAAACATTTATTCTTAACTTGGTACTTTTTCCTTGAATTGCTTCTTTTTTTAGCTCTTATAAAATTGAAAATGGCTAAATCTATTCATATTTATGATTGAGTATATATATATAGTATATAATAATAAATTATATATTTAAAATAATTAAAAAATCAAAACCGACTAATGGCCGACTAAATCCGACTAGTCGCCCGACTGCCGACTACTCCTTAGTAGGTGACCCTGCCGACCGAGTACCGACTACCGCTTTTTGCAACCTTGCCTATAGAGAAGAAAGGGGATCAACATCATCGGCCATCCTTGGGAAGCGTTGTGTGTTTACAATAAACATATATATATATATATGCATTGTCTAAAAGTTGACATCTATGTCTATTTTTCTCATGTATCTATGATTATTTGTTATAAGATACCTTTGCTAAGAAAGTACGTTTGTTGTTTCATCGGATTCCCTTGAGATTTTTTAAAGTTTATATAAATTCATATGCACTTATCATAATTTACAACAGTATCAAAACACGAGAAGTACAAAGGAAGAAACATTATTGGTGTAAGGAATTGAGAGGATATAAGGAGATTAGAATGTGGGTATCAGAGGATGGTGGAAAAGTAATTATATCTATTTTGAATTATATAAATTTACTTCTATTTTTTTGAAGAATGGATGTAGTTTGTTGATTACACTTTTTTACAATGTAGGATCATCTTATGATTGCAAGGAATATGAGTGGGTAAGACTTGGGAAGTCATATATTGCTTTGGACATGTCTTTATATGAATCTTAAGTCCATAATATCAACTCTTGGAAGCGGTCCATGAAAAAATAAAAACTTTTATCACAAGTAATATTTCAGTATGTTTTCGTTTGGATTTTTGATATCTAAATGCACGTGTGATATGTTAACCAAAAAGACACTGTCAATCAAGCTTAAAAAATAATGTGATTATCTTTGAAAAGTTTCTATTAAATATGTGTGGAAATTCTAAATGCTTAATATGGATGGATGTGAAAAATATACAACCATTGCATTCTATTTGTATTTTTTGAATAATTTTTTCTTTATACATGGTGATCATTTTCTTCATGAATATGATTTAGTTATATATGTAATAGGAATGAGTTTCACTTTAGGTGAACTTTCTTCTTAGACTAATGTGATTATTAGATTTCATAACTGTTGTAACATTATTTGCAACAAAATTTGGATGATGACTATCTTTTGCAAATATAACATTTATTATTAATAAAAAGAGGTACAACGGAATGCGGTGGTATTCTATTCGAGAGAGATGTGATATAAGAACATCGTTCATAACACTATTGGTGTTTATATATCCTAAATGTGCCCAGGTATTGGTTGGGAATGAGTTTTAATTGTTTGTCTAATGGATTTAAGTCTTGAAGAGAGGATAAAAACCAAACATCATGACTTGTGCTGACAAAGAGATATAGTGTTGGAAGAACCCATTATTTAGTGTGGCTTGACCATATGTCCTAGATACTAAGTTTACGATCAATCTGATACTTACAACTCATTCATTTTAAAAGGTATAATATGATATTCCTAGTAGTAGTTCCATATTTTTTTGTTAAAAAGACATCAAAGGGGACGGTCGTGACCGTCCCCTTTGGTCCGAACGAAGGGGATAGTTGAAATTGTCCCCTCTAATGGTCACCGAAGAGGACGTCCATGATCGTCCCCTTTGATCAGAACAAAGGGAATGTGCATGACCGTCCCCTTTGGTGGAAATTAGGGGACGTTTGCTGATATCGTCCCCTTCGTTCAAATGGGACACCACCGAAGGGGACAGACCGACGACTGTCTCCTTTGATCAAATGGGACGATTCTCTACACAGAGGGAACAATCTACGACCATCACATGTTCTACTCCTTCTTGTAGTGACAGGTGATGCTTCCCTAATTGGCATGCCACGCACGTAAGGATGAGCGATGTGAGATTTGGCGGAGAATGTTACACATCTTTTAAAGGGGAAGGGGATCAAAGTGCAGGTGCCACATGAATAGGAAAACTGCTTGTAGGATGAGAGGATAAGCCAATGTATGGAGTTCGGACTAGTTGATAGAGGCCTCCCTGCTCACTACCACAACTAATAACCCTGCCCCTAAGAATGTCCTGAAATACAAGAGAAGATGGGTCAAAAATATCAAGACAATGCAATACCTTAGTAATTTGGCTTGTTGAAATCTAAGAATGCGAAAGCGGAATCGATAAAACAAGAAAGATAAACATGAAGAACAAGGATTTAACGTGGAACCCTACTCCCTAAGGAGCGGGATGAAACCACGGGAAAGCCCTCAAAGGGGTTGGATATTCTATTAGAATTCTCAATAAGTACATGGGATGTGAGGCTCCTAATATAGCCCCACAAATAGATCGAAGTCCCACCGCTCATCCATGTGGGACTAAACATGAGTGGGATAATTGGATCCTGGTGAGATCCAATTACCCACCTAATACATTCTCCAACACTCTCCCTCAAGCTGGAGCTGAGAAAGCTGCAGCTTACAATAAAAAGAAAGTTTACAACACATCTTCACATGATACATCACAAGAAGAACACATGTCCACTACTGGTAGAAGGCCTCGCAGGAGGATAAGTCTGCGGCTTTCAGGTCATCGGAACGTATCTCTGCCATGCCTGTAGAATCGATGCGATATCAGGTCACCAGAACATATCTCTATCGTGCCTGGAGAAGAATCGTTATAGAAGAAGTCCATCGTGGAGTACTGATCGGGTCGTAAAAGTGGTATATGCCCTGACAAAGAAATCGATGCTCGGTGAAGATGGATGATCTGTAGAAACATGGAGTGCCGGTCTGTCAGTCGTGGACGTGCAGATGTCATGAAGAATTTAGCTCTGACTCCTTTCTCCCATACTTGATAGAATAAGAGCATGGATCAAGTTGGGAGAAAACAAAACATGCATTTTTTTGTTTCATTTTTTTGCGCTTCATTTTATTTTTTTGCACAATTCAATTTTTTTCGTACGGCTTTTTTTTACGTAGCCATGACTGCTTAGACTCAGTAGATGTAGCCCCCTTTTTTTAAGCCGTTCATTTTTTACTCGGCCTTTCATCATCTTTTTTTATACAACCTACTTGTGCCCGCCAAAGGTGCACCTCCTTTCTCTCTCCCTCTCTCTCTCTCACTTTCTTCCTTTTTTTTACTGACCTTTTTTTTTTCAAACACACTTTTTTTATGACACTGCAGCTCTGCCCCTTTCATTTTTTTATTAAATAAGAGCCGAAGGGGTATTCACCCTCTTTAGGGTTCCTATATGGTAACCCGCACACCAAGTAGCTGCCACCCCCGATAGGGTTGCCGCCCGCGCGATTGGAGAATCGATGGAGGCAGAGGGGAGCTGCATGGGGCCTTCGATCGAACTAGGGCAGCACTGTTGGAGCGCGAGAGGAGAACTGTGAGTGAAACTCCTGCCGCTAGAACATTGCCGCCTGCCGCTACGATTAGAAGGTGTTGTTTCTGGAGGTGGCCTCGTGCGGTGGGAGAATCGGAAGGTGCCGCTGGAGGCGGAGCACATACGCGGAGGAGGAGAGGCTCCTCGCCTAGGATCGCCGATGGAGTGGAAGGCGTCGCTGCTCGGAACAGGTGGTTCCTCTGCCTGAAGGGGACTAGAGATGGGACTCGCTGCTGTGGGAGGTCGTTGGGAGTACTGCTGGTGAGGGCTGATGGGCTGAGGCGGATCGTAGTTGAGTTGCAATCCTATAGCGCAAGTTTAAGGTTCCACCGAACTCGAGAAGCATGAGGGCTGATTGATTCCACCGAACTAGCGGCTGGAGATGATGCGCCGCCATATGCGGCTGCAGGATGTGAAGTGTTATCGCTACCAATGAGTATGTGGCCTGCTTGAGAGGCCTGGAGATGCGACTGGAAGGATAGGGCTGCGCAAAAGGGCGGGCTGCCCCAGGCCGGTGCCCCTTGGATGAAGCTTCTTCTTCGACCTGGAGCGTCCTCTGCTGGGTTTCTATGCACGAGGATTGGGGCTGTGACGAAACCGAAGAAGATACGACTGGAGATGTAAAAGAGAAACCGTAAAAACTTTGCTTAGAATAGGGTTCCGTGAAACCCTAAACTTTGCTCAGAACTTGAACACAAGATCTCCAAAACTTTGAAATGATCACGAACATGAATATAAATAAATTTACACAAAATAAACTCATAATCAAACCCACAGAATCAACCGCTCTGATACCATGTTGAAATCTAAGAATGCGGAAGCATAATCGATAAAACAAGAAAGATAAGCATGAAGAACGAGGATTTAACGTGGAACCCTATTCCCTAAGAGCGGGATGAAATCATGGGAGAAGCCCTCAAAGGGCTGGATATTTTATTAGAATTCTCAATGAGTACCTCGGGTGTGGGGCTTCTTATATAGCCCCACAGACAGATCGAAGTCCACCGCTCATCCATGTGGGACTAAACATGAGTGGAGTAATTGGATCCTGGTGAGATCCAATTACCCGCCTAATACATTCTCTAACATGGCTAATAGAGAATAAATTCATAGAGAAATAAGGGGCATGCAACACATTCTGTATACACATCGAAGGCGTCAAACTGATCTCCCCATGTCCTATAATTGGGGAATGTGTGCCATCGGCTATGATAACTGTTCTGCTAGGGGGAACTTATACGTAAGCACCAAACTGACCTCTATCTCCACATATGTGATGTGATGCTCCAGAATCCCTTCCATTATGTAATATCAGATCCATGACAAATAGTAAGAGTATAAATGCTACATGAGGTGCTGACAGAGGCAACAACATCAGAATTGCCTCCTGAAGCATGAGAGGAAGCAATGGGATCAACATGGAGAATAATGTTCCTCAATCGAGCCACTATGTCATCAAACCTCTGATAAGATGGAGTGGCAGGGGGGTCAACCTGTTATGCTACAGGAGCCGATGTGGGAAAACCATGTTCGGAGTAGCATGTATCCTCTGTATGCCCCAAGCGATGACAGTAAGTGCACGATTGACGAATATGACCACCTCTACCACGACGTACACGACCACGAGAAGAGTCACCCGTACTGCATGAGGCGGCCATTGTAGAGGTCTGATTAGAAGCAAACGATGAAACCAATCCCATCAACAACAAATATGTCTACACAGACATATGGGGATTTGGTTGTATGTGTAGACTTAGGATGCAACCAATCCCATCAACAGGAAACAGACAAAGGCGAAACCCGTAGACGGTGGCGACGAATGCCACAGATGGCAACCGCAGACGGCACGTGGTAGCTTCAGAGGCTAGTGACGGTGATGGAGAGAAATAGAGAGAGGTTGGCAACGACTACGGTAAGAGAGAGAGAGGGTGTCGAGAGAAAGAGAGATAGAGAGAGTTCGATAGCGGTTGCGATGTGAGAGAGAGAGGTAAGGGTGATGAATCTCTAATTTATCATAACATTTTTATTTATTATCCTCTTAACTTAGACATTCGAATAAAATCTAACATTAATTAACAATAATTAATAAACTAATCCTTGTATTTATCTAGCACTAATTATTGTATATAATCGTCACTATTTTATTTTCTTTATTTTCTTTTTTTTTCTTATTAAAATTCCAAACAAATTAGATAATTAATGTATATATTTGTTTTAGTTTTCTCTGTAAATAAAAAATATAAAATATAAAACAAAACAAAACAAGTGTTTCTAATTCATTAAAAATACTTACAAAAATATATGTATATATTACCTATTTTGACATTTTGTTCAACATGAATCTTGTAGATCTCATTGGGATCTACAACTTTCATGTTCTATGCTTTTCCTATTCGGCTTCTATCTATTTTATTTTATTTTTCTATTTTTTCAATCGGGCCACGTGGCGCCCCCAGGGTCGCCCACGGGTCCCACCTCCTTGCCCGCCACCCGCCATCACCCTCAGCCGCTCGATGCTATTGCTCTGATCGCATCAGAGCCTCTCTCCTACTTCCACCTGGGCCGTGGGATCGCTAGATCCAACAGTCATTCTTCATCGTCAACCTCTGCCTGCCCTTCTCTCGCCCACACCACCTGTCGCCGCACCCCTTCATCTCCCCATTCTTCCACGTGCACCATGCTTCCTACTCCTTCACCGACCGCTCACCTATGTAGTCCTAATCTCCACCATCCATGCCATTCCCTAATATTCTAGGGCAACAAACGACAGTTACAAATCCACGCCCAATCTCCTGTCACCGCTGTCCACATCCTTCAAAATCGCCATCTCCACCCCACTTCACGGACGTCCACCTACATGCGGAGCACCTTCCTTTTTTTACTCACTCTGGGCCTTTACACGAAATATGTTTTTTTATAAAGGAAGGGCCATCGGGCATTTGCTTCCTGCAAAAGCACCAGGGTTCCCAACTTGGGAACCCTCTTTCGAATGTCGTCGCCCCCTTGGAGGTTCTCTGCTCCTGTCGCCGTCGTTGAGGCGCTGCCGCCTGGATAACTGCATCGCGAGGGAGGAGATGTCGCCTGGAGGTTGCAGTTGGAGTGTCGCGCGCAGAGTCGCTGCCTGCAGATGGAAGGATGGCGGCATCATTGTGTGCCGCCTGGAGCCGCACGAACACGATGATGCAACAATGAGAAGGTCTCCGCCTCTGAGTTCCTTCGCGTGATGGGTTTTGCGCAGAGGCTAGTGGAGGTCCGCTGGAGGCAGAAGCCATGATGTCCAGTTGTTGCGAGCAACATGTGAGGAGATATCTATACTCTTCGGGACCATTGTAGAGATGCTAGGACAATATGAGATGCCCTCAGCGTTTGCCGACGAGGCGCTCGTCGACCTTTAACATGGAGGTATGCATGATGCAATTGTGATGAGCCTCCCTGTACTGAGTTTGGAGGTTCCGATGGTTGTGTTGATAGCTGGTGCAGAGGTGCCTGGTGGAGGCTCTGGAGGTAGGGGTGTTCATGGGGCGGGTACCCGCCCCATTTGTTCGCGACCCGCCCTGCCCCGTTGGTATTGGGTCACGGGTCGACTCGCCCCGTTCCAACGGGTACCCAATTGCAACGGGTACCCAGTTAATGCCAATAAATATTGCCTACCACTGGTACCCGTGGGGATAAAGAGAGATACTTCAAGTGAAAGGTGACATATATTAAAATGCAAACGATATGTCCAACTATTTATATTTGTATCTATATCATATTCATAATGATAATGCCGGATACGAAAATCTAAATGGTACGGAATACATTCAGATAGAGGTATATAAACATAAGTAAATAAATTAATGAGGATATACAAAACTATGCAGATATTGTAAACCATATGAATACATGCAATTGGAAGGAATACTATCGAATACGGATCTAATAATGACACATTCATGTAGGTTCATCGCCATAGTGAATCAAATATGGATAAACGAGATATAAATGTGTGTATATATATATAATCTGAGGACAACATGACAAACAATATATAAGTATATATTCCTATTTATAAATGGTTATATTAATTATCATTGCAATTGGTTATCACGATGTGTGTGTGCGCGCTCTTATGTGCGTGCGCGTGGGCACGTGGACGTGGGCGCATGCGCGTGCACGTGGGCACGTTTGTTTGCATGGACACAAGTGCGGATGCGCGCGTGGGTGGTTGCATGCGCGTACAAGAGTGCGTGTGCGATAGAATTCATATTAAATTGTATTCATTATCATCATATTTGGATGCTAGGATGTATGCATATCGATTTGGATCGTATCCAATTCGTAATCATATATATATATATATTAATTCAAATTTTGACATATATATATTTCGATTTCAAAATGGATACATATATGAGCCCTCCCATACATATAACTTTAATCATATCTATACAATTTTGATTCTATTATTTTTTCTATCTAATTTGCATCCATTTCATACCGGTATCATTTTAATGATTCGGCAATATGTTTTCCATATTCATCGAAATTTGTATCTGCGTCCATCTATATTTTTAAAATAGATAAGTATAATGTAACATCTATATTGGTATTTGTATCTAACCATTTACGTTTTTGTGAATCAATTGATAGTGGAAACTTCCAACTGGGTGCCTGCGGGTACCCGTCGGGTTTTTTATATGGGGCACAGGTCATGACATTGCGGGTACCCGACCCATCATTTTCAAACGAGTACCCGAGGGTTTAGGGTCAAAATGAACGGGTCGGGTCGGGTAGCCATTGACTAGGATATTTTTGAAGACCCTTATCTGAAGGGGCGGCACCTACTAGTGCAGTCCAGAGATATTCGCAAGAAACGGCTGGTGGTAGAGAGGAGAGCCTCAAGATGTGCAGAGATTAGGGTTTTATAAGGAACCCTAGAACAATGAACATATCTTCAACACTATCAATAATCTCAGCTACAGACAAAACAATCTTCAAAATAGGAACTTTAATCTTCACAGAATTAGGGTTTTCTGAAACCCTTGATCTTTTAAACAATTACGAATCTAAAAAAACAAACATGAAATCCTCAAGAATCGACCCACTCTGATACCATGTTAGAAAATAGGAATGTGGAAGCATATTGGAGAAATAAAGATAAAACATGAAGAACAAAATATTTTAACGTGGAATCCTACTCCCTAAGGAGCGGGATGAAACTACGGGAGAACGCTTCAAAGGGCTGATAGTCTATTGAACTTTCTCACCTGATACATAGGGTGAGGGGCTTCTTATATAGCCTTCACTGAGTCTCCACATCTAACAACTGGTAGATGTGGAAGACTTGGATGTGGTAAATGTATCCTGGAGAGATCCATTTACCCATCTCCCACATAAGTGACGCATAACCAAATATTCCAACAGTGAATATAGACCAAAATTTAAAAAGGATAAATTTTATGATGAAATCTACTAAAGTGGTCGATGGATTTAAGCTTGAGAATGACCCAAAAAGATCTGAATGGAGACCCATGTAGCTGACCCTACTTAACATGAGACAAGGCTTTGCTGTTGTTGTTCACAATTAACTGCTAACCATATGACAGCTTTTAGCATTTCTCTCTGCACTTGCATGAAAGCACAATGTTTATCCTGGAAAATATTTCATCTTAATGACTTTGCAAAAAAGGACATTCACAAAAGGAAATTAAAGAGACAAAATAAGAGAGGGAAAGGAATGCGTAGTGGTAAGTTATGCAATAAAAATTTACACATAAGATTGACAGTACTTAGCCAGCATCGCAATTTGACCAGCCATCCAAAGAAATCAACCTGATTTGAATTCTTTGCAATGCTGTAGATGACCCATTCATATATTTCAGTCAATTACATATTTACTTAAAATGGCTATGAATTGCCTTTCTGTCTGATCGAGAAGGGCGTCCTCCCTTCGGGAGCGCCTGTAATCAGGTAAGAATCGTGGATGTGCTACGTGCATGTGAGCCACTCAAACAACAGAATACAAGAGAGATCATCTTGGTGTTTGGATTTTGTTCAGATTCCAGCTCGTCATCCTCATATATTTGTTTTCTTCCACTCATTATAGTATACGAGGCTAAGAGAAGACGGAGGCAGGAAAGGATGGTATTATTGAAGGCGGAAAATTGGGCACTATTGTTGGGCTTAGATTCAATTAGATTCCATATATTGCTCAAAATCTTAAATTCCTACTTATCAAGTAAGAATCACCAAATTGTAAAAAAATCAGTGTATTCTTATGACTTTTGGACTCATGCATTATTGAATATGCATGCTGAAGCTTATGATGATATTTTCTTGAGAGGGACTTCTATCTGATGCAGATTTCGTTTGAATTTTTGATGATATTTTGTCGATAACTTCAGTCTTCATATATGGGTACGTTCTATTTTTGATGATAACTCCCTGTGTGGTCGGTTGTCACTATATCCTTTATCATTGTTGTGTATCCCAACACATGCATTGCCACCATTTGCTCGGCTAGTTGTTATTCCCTCACATTATCGGAATAATAATGGGTCATTTGGGTGTGGGGCAAGATCTCTTACAATCCTGAGATAACGTGATCACATCATTATTACATCATCTCTTGTAAAAGGATACTATTTAACCACCCAACAAAAAAACACAGCATTGATTTTCGTAACTCATAACCATTGTCTCCGTTAAATCGATAAATTGGACGGAAAATTTTTAACACCCCGTAAAATAGATCTTTTTAGTAAATCCCTTTGGGGAAAATTTTTTATTTTTCGGATCAAACTTGGCGTAAAACTCCTTCTTTCTCCTTTCCGACCTCGTTTTTATGTCAGTTGGCTCGACTAACTTCTATTGGAAAGAGGTTTAAAAATGAGTTAAACCATCTTCCACCTAAACCTACCAAATAACTCATCGATGCACGTGTGAATTCGTTATTCATTCGGGTTTCCTTTCCAACCTAGATCGAGACCCGGCAAGCCCTATCCACCTAACTGCGCTACACGTGGTCGTATAATCTTGTCTTATGTTATCCGCCTCTTTTATTCGTTCTAGCCGAATTCACTCGGGCTTCGGAGAAAAATAAGGATGAGGATAGATGGATAAGGAAGGATGACACTTCTTTCCTTCCCCTAACCCAAGTTTACTCTCTTGGCAACTTCCAGATCACTGCATCTGATCACAGTCATCCAAGTGTAAGTTGGACGGCTGAGATGTGCAGGACAATTCAATTCTGTCTCAAATATATATGAATTATTGGGGCAGAAAATGGGAAAACAATTAAAGTAATGACAACCCAATTTCCAACCACCCAAAATTTCCCTCTACCTATATCCATTTCTACTCTCCGCTCAAACCAAAGCCTTCTCCTCCCTCTATAAATAGATCCCCACCCCCTTCCTTGTACATCATCTATTCTAAGTTGAGAGGATACATATTTTGGTATTCATATGGATCAACTTCTGTTGGTTTCCTTGTTGTTTCTCTTCGTTTGCAGGAATGTGGTGGAAGGTTCTCATGTGCTCGACTGGGAATATGATAGCCTTGAAGCAACAGAGGTTGGGAAGTTGCATAGGACTAAGTACCATTTCCAGCCCTCCAAGCACTGGATCAATGGTTTTGCCTCTTCTCCTTTTTTTTGAAGAAATCTTTGCAATCTAAATGGCATGGTTCATGCATGATAGCTCTAATTGGAGGCAAATATGAAGGGGTTATGTTCCCATGCATTTTATTTGTTCATTTATAAATATTAAAGATCATCTTCTTCCCCATTAGATATAGGATTTAGGGTTTTCCTTTATTATTGATATTTACAACTAGAAGATTTTTTTTATTCATGCCAGACATCAGGTTTTTCTGCCTCATTTTTCAAATTGCAATGATAGAAAAGATGGGTTCTGTTCAAAAGGATACATTGCGTTGAAAAAGACCACGGATTAAGGACCATTTGGAACTGGGTATTAATGCCCTAAAAAGTAAAAACGACTGCCGTTGTTATCCGCAAATATCCATCAAAGATAACTTTGGGATTTGAATTTCGGGAAAAGATTTTTGCAGAATGTGGGATGGTATTTAATGCATTAAAAGCGATTTTTTCCTTCCCAAGAAGGCAACACTCTGTGCAGTTTTTTTCTCTCCAATGAGATTTTCTGAAAAGCAATAAATATTTTACTGCTTCAGACGGTTTCCTAAAAAACAACAATTAAATTCCATTCTATTTGTGGTTTTTTTCGAGAATTTTACTCCATAACCCATATACTGTATTCTTACTCTATGTAGAAGTCATAGTATGAAAATACCTACATTTTCCCTATGTTTTTTAATTTAATTTTCTTCTTTATTTCTTTTTGCATGTGGCTCTCCTATTCAAATCCTAACTGATGCCACCCTTCAGATCCCAATGGTATGTACTCATCTCTGCAGTTATGTTAGATCTTTTTGCATTCTGTCTACATGCGGACTTGTTTTTGAATGAACTTGAGCTGGAATTTACGCGTGAAGCAACTGACCGTCGACATGCAGGTCCGATGTACTACAAGGGCTACTACCACCTCTTCTACCAGTACAACCCCAATGGGTCAGTCTGGGGCAACATAGTCTGGGCACACTCCGTCTCGAAGGACCTCGTCAATTGGCACCACCTCCCTGCAGCCATCCACCCGTCGGAGCCCTTCGACATCAACGGTTGCTGGTCCGGCTCTGCGACAATTCTCCACAATGGCCAACCCATCATCCTCTACACCGGCCTCGACAAGGATAATCGACAGGTCCAAAATGTCGCCATTCCGAAGAACTTATCTGATCCTCTTCTCATCCACTGGCACAAGCCCAAGTACAATCCTGTCATCCCTCCTAACTCTGCGGTTAATAATTCTGCCCTTCGCGATCCCACCACTGCGTGGAGGGGCGAAGATGGTATATGGAGGTAATAGATTAAGATCAAGTTTATGATCGATCACCTGCTGCATCAATCGAGAACCATTAGAAAGAAAAAGCAGATTTTTGCCTATTTAAGCTCCATTGTTTTGCAGGGTGACAGTGGGGAGCTTGTGGTACAAGCGTGGTCTGTCCTTGCTATACAAGAGCAAGGATTTCAAGACCTGGAGGATGGCGAAGAACCCACTCCACTCTGCCGAAAATACTGGGATGTGGGAGTGCCCTGACTTCTTCCCAGTCGCCAACAATACCCGCAAGGGCGTTGATACTTCGTTGCGAAGACCCTTGTACAAGTACGTCATGAAGGTGAGCTTGGACGACACAAGGTATGAGTATTATACGATTGGCAAGTACGATATCAAGGAGGACAGGTACATACCGGATGGCACATCTCCTGACAATTGCACCGGTCTGAGGTACGACTATGGGAACTTCTACGCGTCGAAGACGTTCTACGATCCGTCGATGCAGCGGAGAGTGCTATGGGGCTGGGCGAATGAGTCAGATACTAAAGCTGACGATGTTAGCAAGGGCTGGGCTGGAATTCAGGTATGTTATATCCATTAGCCAGCAATTTTCCCGCTATAAGTCAATATGTATGTAACTAGTTATACAAAATTGTGTTAATGCAGACAATTCCAAGAACTGTATGGCTCCACAAGAATGGGAAGCAATTGATCCAGTGGCCCATTAAGGAACTCGAGAGCTTAAGGGAAAAAGAGGTCACCTTAAGGGGAGTGAAGCTCAGTGGTGGGAGTGTTCTCAGAGTAGAAGGGCTCCGAACCAGTGAGGTAAGAACATGCCAAGTAAAGGCTACGGTTTGAAAAGCCTCGACATTAATATATGTGATCTCTGTTTACTGAAGGTGGATGTGGAAGCAAGCTTCCACATAAGGAAGCTGGCGGAGGCTGAGCGGTGGGATCCCAATTGGACAATGTCCGACCCCCAGAAGCTCTGCGGGATGAGGGGAGCGGGTGTTCACGGAGGCGTCGGCCCCTTCGGCCTCCTTGTGTTGTCAACGGACGATTTGAGCGAGACCACCGCTGTCTTCTTCCGAGTATTTGTGGATGATATCGGGAAGTACAAAGTACTCATGTGCCATGATCCATCCAGGTCAAAAATCGTTTTTATGCTTAAGGGTGCAATCGATTGGATACATATATGTTAAAATATGAAGATGGATGCACATACAGATTTTGACCGATACGAAAAAATTTGTCGTATTTGCTTATTATCTCCATTCATCTTTGCAAGAACAGATCCACAACAAGGGAGAACGTGTACAAGCCAACATTTGGTGGATTTGTCGACATAGATATAGCCAAGCACAAGAAGATATCCCTAAGAAGCTTGGTATGATTTTAATCTTCCTATCTGATTGACACGCTTTGGTATTTATACTGGTATAGATCCTATGTATCGGTATATATTGGTACGCTTAGTGTGCCTGAAGCTTAGGCCATACCGGTATAAGAACCTATATACTAAATACTGCTATAACCCACAACTGTTCATTTGAAGCCTGAGTTGGACTATATCGGTATAAGGGTGCCCTGATATATTTTTGTTCGCCGTGAATGTAATATTGCAGGTTGACAACTCAGTGGTGGAGAGCTTTGGTGACTTCGGGAAGACATGCATAACGTCGAGGGTTTACCCAACCCTCGCGGTGGAGGAGGGTGCCCGTTTGTTCGCCTTCAATAACGGCACCAGCGACATCGAGATCGCTCAGCTGCGGGCGTGGGAGATGAGGGCTGCCACCATAAACTAGGAGGCCTTTGTAGTGCCATGTGCTTCCTTGTGTTATTCGCAAGCGTAGGCTAGAGTCGAGCGAATAAAACTGATTGCAAATCTTGTGATCCGGGAGATGGAGCATACGTTTTATGTGTGCTTACAAGCATCCGAAGATATAAATTTGTGATTTTTTCCCTAGATCAAGAGTGATGTGTGTATGCTTAAAATCAAACAGTAGCAATCTCCACTGATTTCTGGAGGGCTTGGAGCAAGCTCCTCATGATCCTCGGCTCACCGGGAGGCGCCTCAGCACTCAGGGGTCCGTTTCTTATGGCACGGAACATCGGTCCTCCTGGAGAGTCTATGTCGTCGGTGGGGAAGACAAGACAATCTATGTACACTGGCACATCCGTCGTCCCATCTCCGTTGATCCGTGAGAAGCCCAACCTTGCCCCTCCTTTCACTTTCTCCACCTATTTGGAATCGTACAAACACGTTCAAGCTATCTGTTTTCATGAGCGGATACATATACGGATATGGATATATGCATATCAATGTGTACCTTGAGAGGGACGGGAAGGGGGACGTTTGCTCCTTGGCAAAGGCTGTTCGCCCACTGCATCAAACACATTCTATTAGCTAAGTGATCTCTGTTCCGGTAGAGAATCCAGTTCGACCACTGTACCTGGAACAACAACGTTTCGAACCTATCGAGGTCGGTGTTTGCCGGCAGCTTCAATGTTCCCAGTAGCACGCCGTCATCTGCATCACTGCCCATGCCGTTCTTTGTCGCAGCTCTTGGTAAAACGGATGTGATCTTCCGTTCAGACGATATGCATGGTTTGGCAACCTGACGCCGGCTTCGAGGAAGAGAGAGTGCAGCGATTGTTCTTGCGTGCGAAGTGTAACTGGCATGCACCGGAGTGTTGCGCCGTGCCGCGTGCAACAATTGAGTCGCTGTGGTAGCCATGGCGAGTATGGAACTCCAGTGCTGGTGTAGTATGGTGGCTGAGATCAAAATGGGATAACGTTATCCTCACCATCTTCCTGTGTGGCTGAAAGGGCTCTCCTAAAATCTTATACAAGTACGCCCTGACCCTTGTAATATTTACAATTACATCATGACCTCTATAATCTTGCTCCATACAACACATACACCCTTATCCTAGGGTCGTGATCGAATTTTCAATAATTATAGAGGTTGTGATATGCTGGAAAAGATTATAAATTTATAAGGGCCAATGCTGATAAATTCTCACTAGAAATATTAAGAAATATTTAAAGAAAGGAATATAGTATTTTGAGGGTCATCAAGAGGAATAATTAATAAAGCGTTTACCTTTTCTACAAGTATGCAAATTAAGAAAGAAACGCGATGCCACATTTTGTTTTAAGCTCAAATACATATATAAATATAATATATCAATATCTTCTTGGTAACAAAAAGAATTATCTGTAGAAAATCAACATCATGATAATTAATATAAATTAAAATTCCGATCATTGCATACGATCTGTGACGCAAATCATTCTAGTCAAAAAATAAACGTATAATAATCAACTTAGCCCCACGTCATTATATCTACTTAAATACTATTTATTGCAGTTTAGTGTATTATATTGAGCATGGGATCATTATTTTAAAAATTAACGATAACGTCATATAATTTTTTTCAATATGGCACTTACAAGTAAGCAACAAGTTGAGATTATAATAGTTAAGATCTCAATATCAAAACGTGTAATGTAATATTCAAATTTCGTTATTAGGGATTTCTCTTTGCATTGAAGCTTTGGAGTTTGGTATCCCTTTCAAATCTAAGACATACATAGCCTTTTTAAGAGGGTAAATTACACGAAATATCCTAAACTCGTAAATATCAACTACGGTCTCCGCATGACTATTTATTTAAACGTAAGATATTCACATATATAAAATATGTAGTATTATACTCTTTATATATATAATATGTATGTATATGTGTAGGATATGAACAGAATACACATAGTAGAAAAGAAGGATAAACTACATGAAAGCTCCAATTATGTTTTGATTTCAGCTACGGGCCTCATTTTCAAATGAAACAGACGGTTGGGATTTTCTTTAAAAAGTATAGGTTTCCGTAGACTTATGTGACCTTTTTATGTTGATGTTAAACCCTAAACCCGAAAGTTTAGTACTCTTTCAACAACACCAAAATCTTTTCCCACATTAAGTAGGGTCGGCTACATGAATTTTTTGCCTTCATTCATATCTGAATTATGTCATTTTTGGGTTTAGATCCAAAAAAATTTAAGATCCATTTGTATTGTCTCATTCCAGCACTTTTTGGACCTTCCTTACCCTCTCTTAGTCAGTTCAACATCCCAAAACTCGCACCTCTTAACCGATGCATCAGCTGACCTCCTTTGCAAATGAACAAAACACCTTAAACGGTTTTCTCGCATCTTATCCTCGATTGGGGCTACACCCACTTTCATTCTGATTGCATCATTTCGAATCTGATCTTTACGTGTGTGTGTGTGTGTGTGTCCATACATCCACCTTAGCATTTTGATTTCTGCTATTACCATTCTCTCCACATGTCTATGGATTACATGCCAACATTCAGATTCATAGAGCATATCAGGTCTCTCAACTGCTTTGTAGAACTTTCCTTTGACCTCTCCACTAAGCTAGCATGCATTTATTCTATTAGAAATATCTCTATCAACTTCCCCATCACGTTGCAAAATAGATCGCATGTATCCAAAAGAATTCCTCTTCTGAATGTTATCGTCACCAATCTTCACCTCGATTCCTTCATCATTGCTTCCATAAAAAATGCACTCTACATATTCAGTATTAGCTCTACTTATACGAAATCCTTTAGTCTCCAATGCATGTCTCCGGACCCCAAGTTTCTCACTTACTCCTTTTCTAGTCTCATCAGTAAATACAATATCATCAACAAATAACATACACTAAGATATCTCATCCTGAATGTGACTTTTCAAGTCGTTCATAATCAAAGTAAAAAGAAATGGACTCAAAGTTGAACTTGATGTAAACTAATGTTGACGTCAAAATAGTCAATCTTCAAAGATTGGATCCTTACACAATATAAAGCTCTATCATACATATCATTTATGATAAAGCTTGTAACCGAGTCCAGAAAGTTTAGTACTCTTTGTTACATTTTTTTAAAAAAATCATATAACTGAAAATCGATGCATAATCGAGATCTTTTTTTAAATACCTTAGAAAATTACTCTATGTATTAGCTTAAATATTGGTTTATTTGATGATTTATATACTACACGTGAAATAAATATATTTATTTCATAACAATTATACTATAACATCACATAAAAAATTATATGAACAATTATAAATAAATCTACAAGATATAGATATGGAAGTTGTGTTTCGAAGAATTGGATTTGCCACACAAAAATTGATGACATAGCTTATCACCCATCTTCCATCAACCTCTGTGTAAAACCGTTTAATTTTTTATTTGAATTATTGGTTCTTCCACAACATTCTCTCGTAGATATCCTTGGTTACATGGGAGGGGCGTTGAAAGTCGGATTTGTCGCATATACATAACGACGTAAATCATAATCAAAAGCAACATAAAAAATAATTAGTTGTTATATCAACATAAATAATAATAAAAAGAACATGTGTATAAAATTGGGCAACGAAGAATCTTATCAACGCATTGCTTACTAGCCAAGCCTCCTCCTAATTATACCATTAATTCCTTCAAACTCCACCACCAATGTCAATGGGCAATGCAGCCTCCAATCCCTCCGGTTCCCTCTCCTGCCGCGACAGTCCTCGCGGCATCCTCGCCGCGCTAGCACCCAACGACAAGAGGAGGGTGCTTCGTAAGCCTTCCTTCTTTCTCGAACGTCAACAGTCGGCACCAGCCGTCCTCATTTTGAAGCTAGAGCGGCGATGCTCAACTGCTCCGATGGACATCCCTACGGTGGGGAGGAAGACGGACGAGAACGTGGACGAGGAAGAGATCACAATGCTTCCTCCACACGAGATTGTCGCAAAGGCGCGGGCTAGGAATTGGGCGGTCGGCTCACCGCCGAAGGGCAAGCGTCATCGACGGTTGTGGAAGGCGATGGTCTAGCGCGACCATCCCGACCAAGGATAAGGGATAAGGAATAAGGGGAATGTTATACAAATAACTCTTTCTTTAACTTTTTTTGTTTGATTGTTTTTTTCACTTCAAATTTGGTGTAGCAATATTATACAAATGCAACATACTTCATATAAACATACCAATTATTTGACTTTCTTGTTTTTTTTTTCTAAATATGAAACATATACATCTATTCCATTGGAAAGTAAATTTGCTATCGTATCCTCATGATTTGTTTCAAATTGATCTTGAAGTATTGCGATTTAAAGTTAAAGAAAAATGAACAACTGAAATCTAAGTAGTTGCCGATCTTACATGAACAAATCTTAAAAGATTGAGCATTTCATTGTCATTGTTTTATGGGATTTTTACATCCATAACCCTGAGTAATTTCGCAATAACATTCATAATCCTGTATAATTACGAATTACATAAGAAACCCCGAGTAATTCTTAACTCTCACATGACATAACCCTATGTTATGTTCCATTTAAAATGTATGTTACTTTTGACGGTTTCTGTTTAAAAAAGGCTTAATTATCCCTAATAGTCCTTATTTACGAATCATACCATCACCTTCTCTCTTCATCACTTTGAAGGGGCTAACCGCATGCAAGCTCTCCCCCGGACCCTGCAACCACCTGTCCCCTTGTCCACCTGTGCAAGCAATTCTCAGGTCCCTGTCGACCATTGCAAGACCCCCCCCCCCCCCCCCCCCCCCCAACTCCACCTGTGCAAGCAATCCTCACGTCGTCGTCGACCTCTGCAAGACCCCCTGTCGACCTGTGTCCCCTTCCCGGTTGACAAGCTCCCCCTCTTGGACCTCGTGAGCCCCCCGCACGGGCCCTGTAAGCTCCCCCTCAGACTATCACCCTTCCCGCCGCGTGAAGCCCGTCAGGTTGATTGCTGCTGCTGGCTCAAAAGAAAAGGATAGGATATATTCTTTTACTAGGTTAATCTCAACGGTTAGATCGATTGATTAGTTAGATTAACCCAATCACTGGTTGAGTTAATGAAATAAAGTAACAGAAAGTCATGGATGTAAGACGGTACACCTATTCAGGATCTAGAGCGTAATTCATGATTATACATGATTATGAATATTATTACGAAATTACTCAGGGTTATGGGCGTATGTTTTATTATGTGGATACAATTAAAAATAATTATTCTGTGGATACAATTAAAAATAACTGGTTATGAATTTTTACAGTGGCCTCCCTCGCCATTTTCTCGAAAACACATTAGAAAAAATAAGGACACAAGCCTAAAAATACATACTGATTACTGTGGGAGTGGACATAGTCATAACACAGAAGGGAGAGACCTCGTCAACAACATTACAATAATATGTTTAACATTCTTCCACAAATTCAAGACACCTTTTGTGAGCACTAGTGTTTGAACATTTCTAACTATGGGAAGCACCAAAATGATATCGCATATATACACACACATATATATCCATATTGTTTTGCTCACTCGGTCTCGACGACTTCAACAAGAACGAGAATACGAAGAGATCGATATGAGCAGGGGCGCGGCTCCTGGATTCCGGTTCTATCCCACCGAGGAGGAACTGCTCGGCTTCTACCTGAGGAACAAGCTCGAGAGCCGACGAGTCGACGACATCGATCATGTCATCCCGACGCTCGACGTCTACCGATTCCATCCCAGCCATCTCCCCCGTAAGCATCGGAAACCGAACATCATCGAATCGTATTGGTGTGGTATTGGTACCGGTTCTTCAACCGTCAGTAAAAGCGTGTCTTTGTTGCAGAGATGTCGGGAGAGCGATGCGCACGTGACTCGGTGCACTGGTTCTTCTTCTGCCCGATGCAGGAGAAGGAGGCGCACGGCGGGCGACCGACCCGCCGCACTCCGGACGGCTTCTGGAAGGCCACGGGCTCGCCGAGTTTGGTCTACTCGAGACACGACGTCGGCCAGCCCATCGGAGTGAAGAAGACGATGGTCTTCTACGAGGGGAGGGCCCCAAGCGGAACGAAGACGCATTGGAAGATGAACGAGTACAAGCTCTTGGCGGACGACGACGGTGCTGGTTCGACCGTCGAGAATTCGAAGGTTCGTTTGGCGATCTCGCGCGTAAACTTAACTGGGTCTTACTGAAAATAAAAATTCTATAGGTGTTTTAGTGCAAATTTCATCAAAATTCCATTTTTCGAGGAAAAATTGCATGCGTATCCTTATTAATTTTTATTTTTGATACGCAGTGCCGGAATGAATATAGCTTATGCCGGGTTTACGTGAGGTCCGGCAGCATGAGGTCCTTCGATCGACGCCCCTCCGCGAGTCGATCTTGCGACAAGGCTGCCGACGTGCAGACCAGTCGGATTCCCGAGGTCCCATCCTTTTCCACCGGCACATCGCAGGGTGTCGTCGCGCCGGAAGGTCCGACTGTGGACATGGATTGGGATATGTTTGGAGACCTGGATTGGGATGTACTGAATTCCATCTAAGTAGAGGACCCGAAAAATCATCAATTCTACGAGGGTGTAGTAGAAATAATGATAATAATTTCGTTTTTAGTAAATAATATAAACAGTATACGAAGTAAGGGGTAATTTACATTGTTGCACCCACAGTACTTCATAATTTTTTGTAATATTACAATACATTTCTAATCATAATTACGTATCATGCAAATTGCAATATTATAGTATATTTGTACTGTAATTCTCGTAATGATTGTAATCGTTAATAAATCAATTAATTTTAGCCACTTGTCACGTTTAAATCCTTTATGTTTTTTTGTTAAGGAATGTCGTTAACTAAGATCTTATCTTTTCGGAATATTAGAGAGGTCAAGTTCTTCCCATGACCAAGAAAAAACGTCTTCCACCGACAATATTTTGTCTTCCTCATGGAAAATATTAGAAAAAGGATTAAAGAAACACGCATCCGTGTGTTTGAAGCAGTCTTCGATCGTTAATCTAATATTTCTACGTTTTCCAAGATGGAAATTGTTTAGTATTATATATAAGGATATTTGTACTTGTACCCTTTCAAGTTTTCTGATAATACGGGTCTTTATAACTTTTTTTAAAATTAGAGTTGCGCTCTTATATCTTTGTAAAATTTCATAGTATTGTTCTTCTATTAGTGTAATATAGGTGCGTGAGAATAACAGCAAAAGCGTACGAGTTTGAATTTTATGAGATTGTAGGAGCGCGCATGAGATTGCAAAATGCTAGGGGTATAAGCGATATCAGAGAAATTAGAAGGGCAGAACTGTAAATCCATCATATATATATATATCAGAAAAGACTATTTCTTCGATAAGACAGTCTATTTATTATTGGATTTCTTACGCTTGTGATCCTACCAGATTCTGCATTTAGAGTTCTGCTCCTATCTTTTTTGCAATATTACTTGCGCCCCTACTTCTTGCACCTTAAAACTTGTGTTCTTCCGTTAGTATGATCGTCAATGAGCTGGACAAAACTATAATTTATTTAAATCAAGATTTAGTTAAGGAGCAATTTATTATAATTATACCCCTACATTGTTGACCTTATCAAATTAATATGAGCCGTTCTTTCTCTCCAGGAGAGACGACCTGATGGTGGTGGTGAAGCTCGTCGCTGGTGGAAGCTCCCTTAAAGGGCAGTTGTGTGCGTGGAGATCACGCGAGGGATGGGGTTGTTGCAAGCAAAGGATTTGGGGAAGGGGTTGCACACGTGGAGTCAAGGATGGGAGGGGAGTCAGGGAAGGAGGGGTTATGCACGGAGGAGCTAGCGGGGGAGGGGGGGTTGCTGTCGGGATGGGGACTCGTGCGTGGAGGATATGGGGAGAGGGTTGTTGCAGACAGAGTAGTTGGGATGGGGGGGGGGGGGGGGTGGACAAGAAACAATAGTTGTGTGCAATGCGCACAGAGGGGCAGGGGGTTGGGCACGGTGCCGAGAAGCTGGTGGGGGAGAGGGACTGGTAGAGGTAGGAGGATGGCAACCAAAGGACTGCTGGCTGGAGAGGAGGAGGAGGAGGCATAGTGGGGAGAGTGCGGATTCTCTGCTGGAGTGTTGTAATGCACTACAGCCTCTCGATCATGCTCTAGTGGGGAAGGGGGGAAGGACTACTGGCTGGAGCATTACAGCACTACAGCTGTAATGTATGGATGCATACAAGGGTTGTATGGATGCACTACAGTACTACAACACTACAGCTGTAATGTATGTATGGATGGATCATGATCAAGAGGCTGTAGTGCATTACAACACTACAACAGACAACTTGAGCCCTAGTGGGAAAGGGGGGAAGGACTAGTGGCTGGAGCATAGGAATTAGGAACACAAGGAAAGCCATGAGCCAGTGTCACCGGTTATTGTGCATGGGGCGGGGCAATAATCACCGGTCTTAGTGGGGGTGGAGGATGTTAAACCTCAAGTTTTAGCCTTAAATCTCGGTTAAATTGGTGATAACAATTCAACCCATTAAAATATTCATGAAACTTTCAATTCTGATTTGATTGGATCACATAATAACTTATTGATGTGTATTGTTGTCGGAAATCAAACACATCCGAATCATATGTCACTTTCCTCTCCCGGCGGTCAAAGTTTTCATCAAACCTAGTCTTTTTTTAGAACATGCTTGAAAAGGTCTTATAAGCAGTACATGGAGTACCATATACAATCCGCTACAGTAAGCTAACCTCCCTAGGATCCCTAGCCTCTCCTACGTCCTCGCTATGCATGCACCTTCGTATCCTTCCGAGTAGACAAGTGTGTTAGAATTGAGCATATGCTAGAATCACACTCGCATTAAGCATTTCCATTGAGGGCTGCAAATCGGATACCATTTGAGTGAGATATGATCATTTTAGTGAAGAGCGGTCATGTCTGAAATAGTATTATGGGATTTGCGTAGAATTGATTAGAGATCAAGGCAAGTTTGATTAGATACATGTAAAAGACTCCGATGAGCTTATCTCTCTTTTATTTTTAAAACCTAGCAGTTATTTCTCCTCCATCTTCAAAGATCGACGATGTTCTGCCGAAGCGCCATCAAAGTTGGTTGTTTGCCACCATTTTCACGTGGGAGCTTCCCGCGACATCATCTACGTGTTTCTTACGTTAGAACAGTAACACAACTTATCCTCTTCTCATATTTTTAGTTTTTATAATTGTTAGAGTTATTATATTTTCATTTATATCCGTAGCCCTTTGGGTTCCGTAACCCTTCGGGGGTATTTATATATGTTTCCTCTTATACTCTCTAGGATTTTCTCTTTATATAAGAGATCCTAGTCCTATTTAATAAGCATCTCATTCGTTTCTCTTCTCCACATGGTATCAGAGCGACGGTCCTAGACCGGAGCCTAATACCCAAAACCCTCCACTACCATCGGGGCTCTCTCCTTGTGCGGACCCTTCTTTCATCAAGGGATCCCGTGTAAGGCAGTTCGAGCCCCCAATGACACCAGTTTCCACCTCCAGTGGAACCTAAAGCGTCTCTCGAGGCTCCAGCAGCTCCAGTCGTGCCTCTTGTGCCACCGGTACAGCCCGACACCACTTGGAGCCCCCTCCAGCAGCCCCTGCTGCATCGCCGATACTGCCCACCAGTCCTCTTGGACTTCTGACCTGTTGTGCACAATCCCTTGGATACCATCTTTGGTGTCGTAAAAGCCTTGAAAACCCCCTGATCTGTTGTCAAAGAAATTTTTCAGACCACTTCACATCCAAAAGTGAGTTCTAGGGAACTTCTCAACCCTTGTATGCATCCTTAAACCAAGCACAATATCTCCTTTCTTTTTAAGACCACCATGACATCTTTTTCTACCGAGATAAAGCCATTAGCCTTGAATGTTATGGCACAAGGCACTACTATCAAACTCAAGTGCCTAGAAAATTACGTGCTACGGTCTCAATCTTGTATGGTGTTCATTGGCGGTCAAAGAAAACTCTAAATTATGACTAAAGATCCTTTAGATGAAAAGGACAAAGAGTACAACAACTGGTAGACAGACAACTACTTGGTTATCAACTGGATGACCAACAATGTTGAGGCTCACACTGCCTCAAATCTCTTTTACAAAAATACAATGAAGGAAAATGTGAGAGGATCTCGAGCAAACATACTCCCAGAAGAAGATGAAGTCACACCTTGCAGAAATATAAAAGCGAATCTGGCCGACATCTCATGGTGATTCCATCCTCATCGAGTACTACATGCATCTTGAAGGAAGTAAATAAAAAAAATTACTGCACATAATGAAAACAAGGAATATTTAGCAAACACTTTCCGAAAACAATCCTAGTTCATCGTACGAACTAGAAAATGTAGCACAACAATTTGTGCATTCAGAAATTATAAATTCTAAGGAAATAATTTCCAAAATAATTTTTGATATTCACAACGAATAATAGAGATAGATCAGGGTTTACCTTTGAACGTGAGTTTATTAAATAAGAAACCTCCCAAATCAAGTTTGATCTGCAGAAGTCTCGCTCGTGGACGCGGAGATGAATCACATTGCTTCCCACAAACCTGAACGTCGACCAGAGCAACAAGAAGAGACGTATGAGAGATGGAGACTCTCAAGACTCTTCTATATCTCAAGGGACACAAAATTCCTATGGGACTTTTCTCCCAAAATTGTGTTGCAAAAAAGAAAGCCTTGCTCCCCTTTTATACCTACACTACAACATGTGTGTTGTAGTCCCTTGGATTTTTAATCAAGGGCTTAGAGAAAGTCTTAATTCAATAAGAGTTATCTCCTTATTATCTCCAATTAATATTAGCTAATTAACATAGAATAAGCAACAACTTATCTTAGCTAAAATTAGTTAAGGTTATTGCCTTTTTATCTATTAATTAATTAGCTTGATGATCCCATTATCAAAATTAGAGAAATCATGGAATTAATCCTTAAATCTTATGAATCATATTCATGAGCTCAAAATTAAATGTAAATCCAATTTACATCTATAAGATTCAATGTGAATCAAATTCACACAATTTCACGCCTTGGAAATATTATGTAAATCATATTTACATAAATGTTTATGAATGATATCCATAGAAATATTAGTTATTGTGAATCACTATTCACATTAATTAATGAGATATATTTGTGAATTTTATTTACAAAATTTCTCTTACAAAAATAATGCAATAATGACTATTATTATAATAATATTGACATCAATGGGTATGAGTCCTAATCCAGTTAGGACTCATGAGACACAAATGCAGATACTTGGAGATGATATCAGGGAGATCATACTGTCCATGTAAAGTGACTTGAAATTTGGATATCAAACCAATTTTAGGGTTTATACCATTTTAACAAAATCTGTCACCTATGAATGTTGAGTTTGATTTGTAATGCTTTACACTCTCAGCGAGCTCATTGAAATGCATCACACTCTCCATGAGCTGGAGAATGTGTCGGTGTGCTGAATCCAGCTTCCTTGACCATTTCTAATCAAAGTCCAAACCACTTGGAGCTTAGAAATGAGCTGAACGAGCTTGTATACTTCCATTTCCATGACCATTTCTATTTCCAACATTTGAACATTGGAATTGGAAATTGGATTCAAATGAATTGTGATTTAATCCAATTTCTCAAATTATTTAGCTAAATGGATACACTCAAATCCATCTTGTTTCATCACTTCCTTGGATGGAAGTGTCATGGTAGATAATCTATTACGATATATTTAACCCTGAACATTCTCAATAATCATTCATCCTTCATATTGGAAAACTTTGGTAATCTGAAGTTCAAACCCTAATTTGACTGTATTCTTAGGAATATATCAATAGATTTCTCATTTGATAATTGGGCGACAATATCAACTATACTTTCTAAAAGCATATATTAATATCTTTAATTTATATCTTATTTCATAAATAAGATGATCATGCATGAAATATATTTTAACCCCAAAATATCTCATAAGTGAGATCTGTCTCCCGATTCATCAACTATGAACATGTATGATTCTTTTGGGAGATCATACATCTCATATGACTTCATATGTACACCAACGCATCGATATATGGTGAGGTCATTAACCTATTAGTCTATAAATATGCATACTCAGGCATATAGATGCATATCTGTCTCAAATCAAAGGATGTATGCCTGATCGTGACAGTAACGATTCAGATCTTAGTTTATCTCGGCCTCATAAAGTCAATTCTTTGACTTGATTATTCCAACACTTCTGAATCTCCATTTCTATGTAGAGGACTCGCATCAAGAAGTTGGTTGGAAATCAATCTTTAGAGAAAGATTGTCATCTCTTTATCAGTCTTGAGATCTTTATTGAATACCACATGTTTGAAGCCAGTTGTGTCCTCCCAATTGTATGGTATTCAATATGGCCATGGTTTATAACCCTAATTGTACAAAGGGAGCTTAATAGTAAAGTGCATTCACATTCATTCATTTCATTTCAGATGGACATGATAAAATAATAATTTTTATTGCATTAGTGGGTCGCAAAGGGCTTACAAGCCCAATAGTCTCCAACTAGCCCTCAAAGCCATTTATATATAAATCTCAACCCCATATAAATTGTGCTAATTGTCAACTATTTGTCAAATAGTTGGGTAAGCTGATTAGTCACTCTGTCACCGGTGATTATGCCAAGTTCTGTTGCACACTTGCAAATCTCAAGTGAACATTAACTACATCTAATGTAGTTGTCGCATCCTATACAGTCAATGCCTTACTTTATCGAAACAACTATAGTGTCATGCTTCTTAGCTTATAGAGCACTACTTTCCAAAAAATAAGAACCATTAAGTTGACTTCCTATCATCCATATCTGATTGGAAATCTGAATCAGTGTATCCTAAGACTTGGATATCATTATCTCCATAAACCAAGATGTATTCTTGAGTTCTTCTTAAGTACTTGAAGATGTTCTTCACTGCAGTACAATATTTCTCTCCATAGTAGGATTGGCAACAACTTACCACTCCAACTACATAGTAGATATCTGGTCTAATATACATAATGGCATACATCAGGCTTCCCACTACCGATGCATAAGCACATCCGACCATGTCTTTCTTTTCCTCAACAGTTTGAGGAGCCATCCCTTTAGATATGTGAATACCATGGCTTAAGGGAAGGAAGTCTTTCTTGAAATTATCCATATTAAATCTTTCCAAGATTTTCTTAATGTATCCTTGTTGTGACAGTCCCAATATCCTCATTTGTCTTTTTTTGAATAGTTTTAGATCCAAGATATAAGAGGCCTCTCCGAGATCTTACATCTTAAGGTATTGGACAACCAGATCTTAACACTAGTCATAATCCATGTATCATTTCCAATAATAAGGATGTCATCTACATAAAGCACGATGAACACGATGGCACTACTGATTCTGCATAAAATCACAACTCTTTATGGTTTAATCAAATCGGATGTTCCAACAACGAGAAGCTTTTTTGAGCCCATAGATGGATTTGTTTAGCTTGCACACTTTTTCTTCCTTAGCTATAAAGCATTGGGTTGCTCCATAAAGATATCCTCTTCGATGTATCCATTGAGAAAAATAGTCTTGACATCCACCTTCCAGATGTCATAGTCCAGATGTGCAGCTATAACAAGCAATGCCCAAATGGATTTGAGCATGGACATAGGAGAAAATGTTTCATCGTAATCGATGCCTTCTCTCTATGTGTAACCCTTGGTTACGAGCTATGGAAGGTCTCTACCTTCCCATCATGTCCCCTCTTTATTTTGAAGATCCATTTTCACACAATGGGTTTGACTCCTTTTAGGTAGATCTTTGAGGGTCCGTACACCATTCTTGTGCACGAAGTCTATCTCAGACTTCATTGCTAGCATCCAGCTATCCATGTCGCGATCACCCAACGCTTCATCATATGAAGTCGGATCATCATCAGGATTTTATGATACATGAAATTAGTAACTTTCATGTTGTCTTACAATCTTAGAACTCTTTTTAAGAGGTACGATCGTGTCATTTTCAATCATCTCTTCAGTTTCTAGTGTAGGAACTTCATCGGTCTCGTTGGATTCGATTAGTTCCTTTACATCATTATTTTCTTGACTTCTAAGGAATTCATCTTCCAGAAATTTGACGTCTATAGAAACAAATACATTTTGAGTCTCAGGATCATAAAGTTGGTATGAATACCAATCTTTACGTATCCAATGAAGTAGCACTCTCTAGTGTGAGATTGCAGCTTGCTTGCATCCATGTTTTTAGCGTGGAGCAAACAACCTCAATTCCTCAAGTGTCGTACACTCATCTTGGTACCATACCAAAACTCGTGAGGGGCTTTAGGTACAGATTTAGATGGAATCTTATTTAGGACATAAGCTGCAACCTATACTACATGTCCCAAAAAACTAAGAGGTAAGTTTGCTTTATTCATCATTGATCTCACCACTCCAACACGGCTCTGTTGCATCTCTCTACAACTCCGTTGAGTTGAGGAGTATCTGGAGGAGTGAGATTGGAAATACCTACACTCTCCTTAAGGTATTTTTTAATTTATCTGAGAGGTATTTGCCACCGTGGTCAGATCGATTCATTTTATCTTCTTTCATGTCTTTGAACTTTTCAAAGACTTCATATTTGAGACGTAACAAGAAGACAAAACCATATTGCGAATGGTTATCAATAAAGGTCACATAATATTAATGTCCATTTCAAGTCATAATACGAAAGAGACTGCATACATCAGTATGTATTAGGTATAATATAACTTCACATCGTTCACCTTTCTTAGAGAAGGTACCCTGGACATTTTCCACGAATACAATGTTCGCAAGTTGGTAAATCACAGACTTTTAAGAAATCTAGAGGTTCGTCCTTTACCACTCTATTGATCCTATCAACAGACACATGTCCAAGTCTTTGATGCCATATCATAGTTAAATGATCTCCATCCTCCCTTGATCATTTAGGGTTTTATTAGTAGTATTGACATTCACGACACATTCATGCATGCTCAATTCATAGATTCCACCTGCTGTTAGAAAACCATCTTCTACAAAATTACCATAACGATTTATGGTAAGTTTATTACAGAAAAAGGAAAGTGTATCCATGTCTAACCAACTTAGATATAGATAGTAAGTTCCTTCTAACATCTGATATATAGAGACAATCTCTAATATCTATGACTCTCCCATTAGATAATGATAGTCCACATGTTCCAATGGTGATTGTTGCAACAATTGCATCGGATCCCATTTAGAAAACTATCTCCCCTTCATTGAGATTTATGGTGTCTTGAAACATATGCAACTAATTGCATACATGTACAGAAGCACCAAAATCAACAATCCATCTTCCTTCTTGTCCTACGAGTAAATTGGTTTCAATGATGAATGTATATTTATTATTTGCCAGAGTTATACACTCGTCCTTCTCTAAGGACTTTAAGTATTTTGGATGGTTACTCTTCTAGAATCTTGGCTTATAGCAGTGATGGTAGACATCCATCTCTATAGATGTTAGATATGTTGAAGCATTAGAATATTGATCATTGATTTGACCTTTATTCTTCTCTTGGATCAGATCCTTCCAAGATCACGCTTCCTCTCTCGCTTCCCTTTAACCTGTGCAACCATTGCACCGCTAGAGGGAAAGTCTTTCTTCATAATTTCCTCAGTGGGCCTTAATGTAGAAAGAGTACGATTCACATCTCCATACATCTCCTTCAAATTCAGGAGGGTGTCATAACCCGATTCAATGTCTATAAGTTGCTTCTCAAGCACATTAGACAATAATCCAAGAATGTAGTAACGAGCGATCGAGTGATCCTCGTCCCACTTCTTGTTGAACTCACACACATCTTTTGTCTGAGGGATCTCATGCTTCACAAACGAGAGCACATACGCTATGCGTTCTGTATCAAGTACGAGTTCCAAATTATGGATCCAATCCGAATAATTTGGACAGGTCAACTGATTGACCTTAAGCAAATTATTAAGTGGATTGAGATATTTAATCTTAAATAAAAGGAAAACTAGAATACATTTTAATATCTTGATTAAGGAAATTAAACAATTTAATATTTTTAAATAAAGAGTTCTCGTATTTTTTATACTTTGAAATGATTTCCCTTATAAGCTTTCATACCGTTAGGCAGGCTAACCAAAGGCCTCACTACGAGATATGAGTCTCCTTTCCATTTTTATTGCACCTCAATAACATGAGAAAACGCAACTACGATGTAAGAAGCAGGAAATCTTTCCACCTTACAAGTTCAACTTATGTTCTTAGTTCGGTATTCAACACCCCCAACCCCACATATGTGCAGTTAGCATATTGCTGATTAAACCAACCGTCAATTAGCAAATATCAATTTATACTATGCACAATCCAATGCTGCCTCAATAATATGGGAACAATATTGAGGTTATTAAATACAATCCATGGTGATGAAGTTCTTTGCAATGACAGGAGACCATGGATACCATCATATGACTTATTCCATATCATATTTAAATTAGTGATTAATCGTTTTAAATCATATTCTCGTAATTAATCTAAGGGATAATGCTAGGATATATGTTTATTATCTTAGTTTTAATCTAATTAAAACAATGATACTTAAGCGACCCTAGTTAGGGTTTGATCCTTATGCACTTGATGTCACCATGTAGTATTACACCCTCATTTAGTGCAATTTAATGTTCCAATTTTAGTTGTTAAAGTATGTAATGACTTTTCATTATACCTTTCCTTGAAATAGATCCAGCCAGGTCGTTTAGATAATGCTAACCAGGAGTGCTTCCACTGCAAATGCGATGCAGGTACCAATTAAGTAATCCATTAGCATATCCACAACCTAGACACTTACTCTGAATTAATTCGAGACGACACAATTGGTATATATTATACTAAGGAGGTTTTATCGATCTTTCGACTGTGTATGATACTATATAGTAACTCTAAGATATTTTAGGAATTTAAAACTCTTTTTAACTTCCCAAAATGTCTGGTACAATAATCTAGAAGCTTCTTGAATTCAAAAACTCTTTTTTAATTTCAAAATGTCTAGTGCAATAATCTAGAAAATACCTTGAATAAAAAAAATTAATTTCAAAAGATGTATAGTGCAACAGTCTAAATAATTTGTGATATCAATTGAATTGATTTTATAATTTTTAATTGTATTGTAAATATTCAAGTGCATAATTAATCAAGAAAATATGAAATAACAAGCACTCCATTTTATTGCATAGTTCCAAAATAAACAAACAATGATTTCAGATTCGAATTTGCAAGTTGTGATCATCACACTTCAAATTATAAAATATCATATAACTTGGACTTAAAACTCATTATGACCTCAAATATTTCTAAAATATTAGGTCCAACTCTTGATGGAAATATATCAAATATATTTCCATCAATTTTGAGTCCTAAAATATGAGAAACAAGTTAGTGAAAACAATCGAGTCCTCTTCCAACTCTGCCTATGGAGAAATCCAATTTCTCGAGGCCACACAGTTGGAATCACACGAAACTTTTTTGTACTTATCGGAGACTTCATTTATGACTTATTAGTCAGTATTTTATCATGATATATGATCCAAAATCAATATCTAAAAAAATCAGTATTTTTTGCAATAATCTTTGGTCGAAATCAGAGCCGGAGATTGTTTAAACATCTGAATCTTCTTCCGAATGTCACCAACAATTGGTGCATATTTTTGATATGAGTCCAGACCTTCTAGACATCATGTATATCCCAAAATTACATTTAAAATAGGGGAGAACAATAGAAACTAATGTCTCTCAATCATTCGAATTTTTAAAAGTGTCGTAAGACAATATACCCGATAATCGGGATAATGTAGTTGATTGTTTATCGGATTTGGATGCAAGCAAATCTTCAAAACTAAGGCTCTGATGACAATTGAAGAAAGTAAAAAAAATACTACACATCATGAAAATGCATAAATATTTGGTAAACATTTTGCCAAAACAATCTTAGTTCATCGTATGAACTAGAAAATGCAACACAACAATTTGTGCTTTCAGAAATTGTAACTTCTAAGGAAATAATTTCCAAAATAATTTCTGATATTCATAACGAATAATAAAGATAGATCAGGGTTTACCTTTGAATCATGAGTTTCTAAAATAAGAAACCTCCCGAATCAAGTCCGATATGCGGAAGTCTCTCTCGTGGACCCGGAGACGAATCACATTGCTTCTCATGAACCTGGACGTTGAACGGAGCAACAAGAAGAGGCATATGAGAGATGGAAACTCTAAAGACTCTTCTATATCTCAAGGAGCACGAGATTCCTATGGGACTTTGCTCTCCAAAATTGTGTTGCAAAAGAGTGAGCTTTGCTCTCCTTTTATACTTACACCACATGTCCAACATGTGTGTTTTAGTTTCTTGGATTTTAAATCAAGGGCATAGAGAAAGTCCTAATTCAATAAGGATTATCTCATTATTATCTCCAATTAATATTAACTGATTAACATTGAATACGAAGTAACTTATCTTAATTAAAAATAGTTAACATTGCTTCCTTTTTATCTATTATTTAATTAACTTGATAATCTCATTATCAAACTGGAGATATTATGGAATTAATCCTTAAAGCTTATGAATCATACCTATGAACCCAAAATTAAATGTAAATCTAATTTACATCTACAAAACTCAATGTGAATCAAATTCACATAATTTCATGCCTTGAAAATGTTATGTAAATCATATTTACATAAATGTTTATATGAATCATATTCATATAAATAATTATTATTGTGAGTCACTATTCTTCACATTAATCCATGATACATAATTTTGAAGCTTATTCACAGAATTTCCTTTACAAAAATAATGCAATAATAACTATTATTATTACAATATTGACATCAAAAGGTCTGAGTCCTAGTCTAATTAGGACTCATAAGACACAAATGCAGATACTCGGAGATACTGTTGGGGAGATCATACTATCCATATATAGTGACTTGAAATTTGGATATCAATCCAATTTCAAGGTTCATACCATTTTAGCAAAAATCCATCACCTACGAATGTTGAGCTTGAGCTTTAACACTTTGCACTCTCAGTGAGCTCAACGAAAACACATCACACTCTCCATGAGTTGGAGAAGCTGTTGGTGAGCTGAATCTGGCTTCCTTGATCATTTCTAATCAAATTCCAAACCATTTGGAGCATAGGAAGGAGCTTATATACTTCCATTTACATGACCATTTCTATTTCCAACATTTGAACATTGAATTGGAATTGAAATTGGAAATTGGATTCAATTGAAATGTGATTTAATCAAATTAAATCTCAAATCATATAGTGATAACGCAGTTCTGACTTGCGGTTAAAATGTGTTTGTTGTCGGTGTAGAGAGAATTGCAGAGAGGGAACCGCATTGATCAAACAAAAAAATCGATAAAATAGGAGAGAGAGAGAGAGAATTGGATAAAGCGACTTCTCTCCTATTTTATCTTACATTAATTATTTTACCAGGTAAGTGTTCCTAGGTCGAACTCAAGGAGGCAAAATATCAAAACTGTGGTTTTTGAGACAAAAAAGAAATTCCAAAAAAAATCATCTTTATTCTTGATTTTACAAAGAAAGAAATTAAAAAAAAGAAGTAATACTCAAAACTAACTCGAGATGGAGAAATTCAAAACGACACAATGAAGCGACAAAAAATATTAGAAAAATACTAGAAACATGTCTTGGGTAGTTATTAGGCTACCCTAAAAAAATCACGGAAAATATGGAAAAGTCAAGGTCCAAACAACCCCTACAAGCCAGGGGCGTAACTGTAAAAAGAATTCAACATTTTCTTACAAAAAGATCCCTGAAAAGGACTGGAATGAAAATAAAACTAAAGTTATTACATTTAGGTCCCTGTGCGGGGACCTAAATGTAATTTCTGGAAACGTCCGAGGCACGGCTGACAATCTGGAACTCAGATGGGTTTAGTGTGCAATTTTCACACCGTTTCGAAATGAATGGCCTGAATTAGAAGCGGGAACTTGATAGGGTTGTCTGTCAGTTCCACGTGTCACACACCTGTGCGTTCTGGATCGTTCTTGCTGTTCTTCAGATCTTGCACGCAGCTGACGACGAGGCTTCTTCTCCGATTTATCTCTGGCGAATGATGCGACGCTTGGGCCTTCGGCGGGGCCAGAGGGGTGATGCCTTCACCCCTCGAGCTCGCCCGCGGTGGATCTCCTCCAAAGTTGGCTGGAAATGATCGTACTCCGCCGATAAAAATAGCGGTCCGACTGGTCCTGGATTATGATGTTTGACTCCTTTCTTTGGATTTCCAAGCTCCAATTGGAAATGTTTGTTGCTTCCAATGATGTATAGACCTGCAAGGAATAATTTGTATGCTTGATTCACTCAAGAATCAACCAAAGTATTAAGGATTTTGCAAGTAAAAATGTGTTTCCAGAGAAAAGTATCGTGACAAATAGACGAATGAGATGCGAAATTGGTTGATGTCGAAATGGAATTGAGATGTGAATTTGATAGGCATCTAAGTACGGTGATTAAGTGACCTAATGATGTGATTAATTCGACTAACTACGGTACACACTTTGAGAAATAAAGTTGCAAAGGTGGAGGAATAGATCTAGGGAAATGAGGTTTATTACCTCTGGTGATTGCTCGACGATCGATCCTTGCCGAAGCTTGACACGGCGTGATGGCGGCGATGCAAGGTTGCTCTGCCTTGGAACGTCTCCTTCGAGGTTCCTCCTTCCACGCGGGCTTCTCCTAGGTGTTGTCGCCACCTCAGTTGGCCAAAACGAAGCTTGGAAGGGAGGAGGGTCGGCTACAAGAACTGGAGTTCAAGTTAGTTGGAGAGTTTTTTTAATTCGCGCCAACTTTAGGGTGTTTTACAGGTGAAATGGAAGGGATCTAGGATGGATCTAAGGGTAGGCGTGGATTAAGGTAGTTAGGAGGTGAAAGTGGAGAGTTAAGATCGAGTGAAGGAGTTAGGAGATGAGCGGAAAAAATTGTTGAAGTTCGGCTGGTTGAACAAAACTCTAACTGTTGAGTTCTTGAAGAAGAAGAACCAGGTGCTGACATGCGTCAACACTTGGTTGGCCAGATGTTGTAAATGCAATATAAATTAGGTAATAAATAGTAAATAACATTATTTTAAATATGTATAAAAACAAAAAGTAAAGATAATTAAATTATCTAAATTATGGTATAATTACTTTTTATAAATAATAAATATTGTACAAAATATGAATATTATATTAATAAATAGGTTTAAATAATACTTAATAAATATGTTTTGAATTTTTAATTCAATAAATAAATATTTATATATTAATTTTATATTTTTCTTAATTATTAGAATAATAGATAAAGTCTTTGTGATTTTTTGTGGATTTAAATAAAATAATCAAGATATATTAATAAATACGGATATAAGTCATATAGTTCAATTTCATCTATGATTAAGGTTTTGGATTTTATTAAAATAATAAATAATCTCCAAAAAATTTGAAATAAATCATTGTTAAAATACAAGATCATGAAAATAATTAAAAATTATAAAATTAACAAAACTATAAATAGTGTGTTCTAAATAAAATAAATAGCCCGGAAACCCTGTTGTCATTAGGTCCCCAAACCGATTTTTTTGCAAACGGACTCTGATTTTAATGAAATCACTCCATTAATTAGATAATATTATTTTATGAACTTTCACGGTGAGTAGATTGAAATTGGAGTTGTATGAGAAAGTTATGATGTTCGAAAGTTGAGAATTTGACAAATTAAAAGTTGGATTTCTTAGCATATATACAAGATAATATTTTTAACTTATTTTTATATTTTTATATACATTTTTAGAAATAATTAGGAAAAGAGTTTGATGAAACATGCGCATATATGAATTAATTAAAAATCAATGAAAATTTGATAATTATTTGATAAATAATGAAGAGTATGTGGAGTGTATCTTTAATTATTTTTATGATTTTCTTTCCTTATCTCCCCCTACTTGTTTATTTGTCGATCAATCCATGCTGACTTGGTCTCGAGAGTTAAGTTATAAATATATCTTACAACTATATTTATATTTTCTGAGTCATAGTACTTATATACATATTTACAATCTGCCTTCTTTTCTTTTCTTTATTTTTATTCTTTTATTTATTTACATGTTTTGATGCATAAAAGTGCATTTTTATTCATGAATGGGGTTTTGATAAAAGGTGGAAATTAATGAATATTTAAATGTATTTGCTAAGGGTTTTAAGACAAAATGCGATAGAAATGTTAATGAATCATGGATTCATCAACCCCCTATACTTAAACTTTGCTAGTCCCTTAGCAAATACTTATTTGAAAAGTAAGTGATAAAGAAAGAAATTTAGAATGAATTTGTTTTCCTAAACCAATTCATGAGAACAGACAAAGGACAGAGCTCGATAGGGCCTAAAACAAGCATTTTGTCGGAACCTTAACTAGGATTAGGATTTTATCTTCAACAGTCCTCAAGTTCCACAAATCCTTATTCAAGTTCACCTTATCAGCTAGTTCAGACTCACTTATCCATATCACAAACTCTGTCAACCTTGAAGTCAATTTGTACCAGTGTGAATTGATTTAGCTCTTCCTACTTAAAGAAGCGAAGAAACCGTCCATCCCAGCTATACACTTCCATTGATTCCTCATCCAGCCACTCTTTCCTCGGGGAGGGAGGTATTCCCTTCCGAGGTCAGTTCGTGCTATGTCCACAATCGAATATAGAGAGAAAGTAGAAGAATGAGAAAAGAACTGGAGTGCGACCAGTGTAGACGCATCTCCTTGTGAAGCTCAACCGGTGTAGCTAAGTCTCCACTAAGATGTGCATGCATTTTTGGTAGAAGCTTGGACCATTGTGATCGTATTTGTATTTGGTGGCTTCTTCTTTGATTTGGCTTTGTAATTTGTTTGCACTGCATTCATATTTTTGTGCCTCGACAGATATAGCATCTTTTGTTCCGTCCCTTTTTTGAGGTCTTGGAAAAAATTGTGTTAGCATATCATTCCCTCATCCAAAACGACTATCGCGACCTCAATCTCTCTCGTCTTTAGACGTCAATGCTGCAAAGACAGGGATAGAAACACACTAACAAGATGTACTGCCTTTTGCAACCCCATGCAAGTTGAGCTAAGTGCTAAGTGCATGTGTCCAAGATTGGTTCACTGGTGCAGAGTTGTATGGATGACACCAAGTGTTCTACTTAAGCACATATGAGTTGATTTCCCAAATATGGTTTTATGGAACCCAAAGATCTAAGTTAAAGACCTGAAGAGTCTAAATTCCAGATCCTAACTAGGCTCCTTACAACGAAAGTTAAAGGCCATAATCTAGCTCCATCCTTCAGATTATTCTCAATCCTTAGTTCCAGAAATCAAACTTATTCTGAAAAATATGAATGCAAATGCAACAATGTTTTTTTGAAGTACATTTTCTGAATTTTACTCATTTTCATGGATTTTAAGGCTTTTGTAATTTTTATGAATTTTAGGACTTTGTATTTTTTATGAATTTTTCTGATTTTTATAAACAATCATTTGTACAAGAATTTTACAAGATATATTTTATTTGAATTAAATATCTAATGTATTTTACAAATTTTATATACAGAGAATTTTACAAGGATTAAATGAATTTTACGCATATTTTAATAGATAGGATTTTAAATAAATATTATACATATTAAATACACATTTTAAATACATATTTTAATTTAAGTCTTTTAAATACATATTTTAGACATGTTTTACTTATTTACAAGGATTTTATAAGTAATAGATAAATAAATAGATGGATTTTTAAATTAACCCTCACCCACTTTTTATGGATTTTATAGATATAGAAAATACGTAAAAGTATGAGTTATGGACAAAAGTATATATACAATATATTTGCACCCCCTATACTTAGCTTGTGCTATGTCCTCATAGCATCAAAGAGAAAAAGGAGGACATAACTTGTTCTAAGTAAAAGTGGGTAAAAAAGAATAAAAGAATAAAACTCAGTCGACCTCCCTATACTTACGATCATGTCATCGTAAGTACAATGGAAGAGAAAAAATGAGATGACTGAGGAAAAAGAATATACAACGAAGGAACAAGAGAAAACGAGATCAATGAAGTTATTCGGTCCCCCCTATACTTAGGATAAGGTAACCTGAGTATAGAAAATGAATGTGTCCAAAAATTGGGGACCAGTGATTTATGAAAAAGAAAGGATATACAAAAGCAAAAGAACAAAATTGAAAACGCTAATCATCAGGCAATCATTCCCCCCTATACTTAGGATCTGGTATCCTAAGCATAAAAGACGAGCAAAAAATGGGGACGATTGTGGTCTACGAAGAATGTACAAGTGTTGTGTACTCCAAAAATCGAATGGATAAAAAGTCTTTGCACAGGATGAGATAAAGTGGAAGAGTAGTCATGAGTCCTATACAAAGTAGATCACTTCAACACGTGCCAGATGATCAGTAGTCTCCACGAAGTGCTTCAGCATCTGCCCATTCACCACGAATGGCTCTGCACCAGGTGACACATCTGATACAGCTATACTTCCATTGTCGTGCAACGTTCTGACTATGTAAGTTCCTTCCCACTTGCTCTTCAATTTGCCAGGAAAAATTCTTAATCGTGCATTGAACAACCATACTTTCTGCCCAGGAACAAAGATCTTGTGCCGAATATGTCTATCGTGCCATTTCTTCACTTCGTCCTTATAAATGAGGGTGGTCTCATATGCCTGATTTCGAATCTCTACTAGCTCATTCAGATCCATCTTCCTCTTGGCTCCTGCTTTCTGCATATCAAGTGAAATTTCTCGGATAGTCCATTCAGATTTGTGCATGATTTCTACGGGCAAATGGCATGGCATCTCATAAACCAGCCTGAAGAATGAAGTACCTAAGGGAGTCTTATACGCAGTGCGATATGCCCAAAGAACCTGATCTAGAAGCTGTGACCAGTTCTTCCTATCCGGTCGTACTAATTTCTGAAGAATGGATTTCACCTCCCTATTTGAAACTTCAGCCATGCTGTTCATCTATGGGTGGTAAGGAGAAGCTACTCTGTGATCAATGCCATATTTCCTCACTAGCTTTTTTACCTCCTTATTAATGAAATGGCTACCCCCATCTGAAATAAGAATACGTGGAATATCGAATCGTGAAATAATATGTTCCCTTAGGAACTTGCACACTATTCTAATGTCCGCGGTTCGTGCGGGTATATCCTCCACCCATCTACTAACATGATCCACAACGAGAAGAATGTACTCAAAGCCACTGCTGGAAGGGAACGATCCCATAAAATCTATACCCCATGCGTCAAAGATCTCGTAAATAATAACAGGTCGCATAGGCATCGCATCTCTAGCACTGACTATCCCTACTGCTCTCTGACAATCCGGGCAACTCTTCACGAATGTACAAGCATCTCTAGTAAGAGTCGGTCACCAAAATCCACTCTGAAGTACCTTCTGTGATGTCCTCTTCCCTGAATGATGTCCCCCTGCCTTTAAGGAATGACACAGAGTAAGGACACTATTGTATTCCTCCTGAGGAATACATCGCCTGTAAACACAATCCGGTCCCTCACGAAAAAGAATCGGATCCTCTCAATGGTAGTATCGTGCCTCGGAAACTAGTTTGTCGACTCGATCCTTTGGCCAACCATGGGGACTTTTCCGTGTAACCAGAAAATTCACTATATCTGCATACCATGGAAGCTCGGTAACTGCAAAGATACTCTCTTCTGGAAATATCTATGCAAATTCTGACGTGTACTTATCTGAAGGTTGCTCTATCTGCAATCGAGAGAGGTGATCAGCTACCACATTCTTTACCTCAGGTTTGTCTCTAATATCCAAATCAAACTCCTGAAGTAAGAGAATCCATCTAAGAAGGTGTGCCTTGGCATCCTTCTTCTCCATAAAAATCCGATAACTAAATGATCTGTGTAAACTACGATCTTGGAGCCAAGAAGATACGATCTGAATTGTCCAATGCAAATACCACTGCCAACATCTCCTTTTTTGTCAGTGTAATTTCACTGAGCATCATCTAAAGTCCGGCTGGCATAGTGGATAGCAATAGGAAGTCCATTCATCCTTTGTCCTAATACAACCCCGATCGCAAAGTCTGAAGCATCCGTCATGATCTCAAAGGGAAGAGACCAATCGGGTGGATGTAGGACAAGAGCACTAATAATCATCTCTTTTAATGTGAGTAAGGCATGAAGACATTTGTCATCTTACAAAAACTCGGTGTCTCTTCCTAATAATTCAGTTAACGGTCGGGCAATCTTGGAAAAATCATGAACGAATCGTCTGTAAAATCCAACATGTCCCAAAAAAGACCGTAACTGCTTAATGTTGGATGGTGGTTCGAGACGCTTGATGACTTCCACCTTGGCAGGGTCAACCTCCATGCCTCACTTGGAGATGACATGCCCCAACAGATCCCGTGTGTAACCATAAAATGGCTCTTTTCCCATGACGAAACAAGATCTACCTCACAACATTTCTGAAGAACCTAGTCTAAGTGCGCTAAACAATCGTCAAAGGACTAACCATAGACCAAAAAATCATCCATAAAGACCTCTAGAAAATCACCAACCATGTCTGCAAAAATAGCAAGCATACACCTCTGGAAAGTAGCAGGGGCATTGCATAATCCAAAGGGCATCCGTCTAAAAGCATACGTGCCAAAAGGACATGTGAAGGTAGTCTTCTCCTAGTCTTCAGGAGCAATAGTGACCTGGTTGTATCTGGAGTAACCTCCAAGGAAACAGAAGTATTCCTTCCCTACCAACCTCTCTATGACCTGGTCTATAAAAGGCACAGGGAAGTGATCCTTCTTCATCGCAGCGTTCAACTTCCTATAATCAATGCACACCCGCCACGAAATATTTACTCTGTTTGGAATCTCCTTTCCACTCTCATTCTTAATCATTTGAATTCCTGACTTCTTCGGGACAACATGTAATGGGAAGAACCATTCAGAGTTGGAGATGTGATAAATAAACCCTACGTCGCACCATTTCGTAATCTTCTTCTTGACAACATCTCGTAACAAGATTCAACCTACGTTGAAATTCTCTAGAAGGTCTGCTGTCATGATCGAGATATATATGATGAGAACACAAAGCAGGATTGATCCCACGGAGATCGGATACAATCCACCCGATAGCCTTGCGGTTTCTTTTAAGATTCTCCATCAGATGAGATTCTTGCTCTTTGGTCAAAGATGAGTTGATAATAATAAGAAACTGTCGATGTAGACCCGCAAGGAAAGCGTATTTCATGTTTGGTGGCAATGTCTTCAGTTCTGTTAAGGTAGAATCAGGCTCGATTATACCCTCATCTGTATGTGTAATGGGATCTATATTGGTGGTAGATGTGTCTGCAATATGGTGATTCACCATCTCAATGTGCTCCAGAGTCGGACTATAGAAGATGTATAAAACATCATCCGACTCGTTACTATGCTCATCCTCATAATGACTAGAGGAAAATAACTCATCTAAATGAAACTCAATCTCTAGATCATCTAAAGTGGAGGAATCGTGTAAACCATCTGAATCTGAGATATTTGCAATAAAATCCTCAAGTATCTGCTCCATCTGCTTATCATCATCCATACTGAAATATAAAGTACCATCAGAAGAACTGCCAACTATACTCTCGGACCCATCCTCTGCTAGGAAATTCTGGGTCTCTACTCGATACCTCTCAAGGTCGTCATGGCGAACCTCATCCATGTAATCACAGGTGGCTAAAGAATTCAAGATATCTGAACTGGCCGTAGATGCATCAATAGATGTACGTGATTCTCTCACCATCTTTATATGTACCTTCTCACCCTCGGCGCGAAAAGATACCTTCCCTGTATCATAATCGAAGAGAGCCTTTGCGATCTCTAAGAAAGGCCTCCCAAGAATGATCGGGGTAAGGTGCAACTGTGTAGGGCAATCCATGTCCAGGACAGTAAAGTCCACTGGGAACTGCAAGCCCTGCACGGTCACGATAACGTTCCTCAACATATCCCTAGTTCTCTTTACAGATCTATTAGCAAACTGAAGGATCACGTGAGATTTGTAAAGAGGACCTAACTCGAGCTTGTTGAGTAAACAAGATGGTATCAAATTTATCGAGGAACCGTTATCTAATAGAGTGCGATCGAATGCTGCATGGGCAATCTCGCATCTGACGTAATGTGCTCCTGAATCCTTCTTCTTCTTAGGCAATTTGTTCTGTATGGCGCAAGATGTGGCCTTGGTCAAAACATGCTTTTCTGTACGCAATCTCTTCTTCCTACGCATGGTACATCGATTCTTCAACTGATTCTTGAGCGTAGGAAAGTGATCCAGGGCATCGTGAAGTGATATCTTCAAAAAAGTGTGATCTTTTAATAATCGCTCGATCTCTGGAGTGACAACATTCTTTTTGGTGTTTTTCTTTCCTCTTCCAAACAAGGCATCGGGAAAAGGAACAATATCAAGAATGACAAAATCAAACTTTTTATTCATATCAGAATTAGAGTCAACGTGTACATCGAGAGTTTCAGAATTATGTACAAAACTCTCTAAAATAGGGGAAGAAAAATTTCTATCGAGAGTATCTGCATGGTCTGGCGTGATATCATCGTCTGACTCGTCTGTGTCCATGTCAACTGTTTCTGCATCGCTCCCTTCTCTCTGATCATCATGGTGGTCCTCATAATCATGACGGTCCTCCTCCTCAGCATCAGAATGTGTCTGATCATGGATTGGTTCTCGCTCCTCATCATGTTCCCTCTCCTCTACTCAATCAGGTGCTTGTGGCGATCTACCTCTCCTGAGACGAATGAAGTTAGATAAAAATTCAGGAAAAGAGATCGTACCTATAGTAATGTCTACCTGACTTGAATGCCTCCTCTTGTTATTCGGGTTCATCTGAGGCTGATCTGGGAGAGTGATCTTAGGCGCGGTTAACTCATCCAGACGACGGTTAACCTGCTCCATCTATGTCCTATGTGCAGTCTGGAGTGTGCTCAACATATCCATGATCCGATTCAGTACCAGGGCCTGTGAAGACATCTCAGACTCTGTGTGGTGACCCTGGATGTCTAATCTCTCCTGCCTTAGCATGTGCTGCTGGGAAGTGTAAGGTCGAGGAGATCTCTGAGATGTAAAGGAAGACTGCTGCTGCTGGTAATGTTGTGTCTGTGAATGTATAATAGGATATTGAAAATAATGTGGTCTCTGATATGCATGTTGGTGAGACTGTTGCTGCGTCTAAGGCTGTCAGTGCTGAAAATGTGGACGTCCATACTGCGGATGACTATACTGTTGCTGCTTGTGATGAGGTACACTCGGTTACTGAATCGGAGTGTACCATATTCCGTTGATATCAAGAGTGGCTTGAGGCTCAACATCTATGTCCACTAAACTGGTGATCTGACCATGATTGGCATGAGACTGGTCCTCATGCCAATAAATCTGCAGAGTCTCTGGCTCGCTCTGAATGAAATGGATCTGTCGGGTGGGCGGAGCGGTAAAAGACCTCAGTGCAGGTTGCGAAGTCGAAGAAGCTTGAGCATGCTGATACTGAAGTTGCAGTTCCGTTACCTTCTTCGTAAGATCACTCAACTGTTGAGACAAAGATGAGAGTTTCTCCAACCCTCGCATCGGATGTAAGTCTTGAACTTGTTTCTAAATAACATCTACCAACGTTAACTTTTCGCTGATAAAACCCATGTTGGTAATGGATTCAGAATCTAAAATCTTCGCCACCTTATGATTCTCTCGGTGATGTGGTGGCTGAGGGGCCTTCTGGAATGCCCGCGTAGAGTCGATGACTCTCGAGTTTTCTGCCATCCCTTCGAAGATGGACCAAACAGACCCGACATCCTAATTCAGATAGCTGCTGCCACATACGGCACTCACCAGCCCCTGAATGTCTGGCTGGAGTCCTCCAAAGTAATTCTGTACAAGAACCTTCATTAGTATCTCATGATGTGAACATCTCTCCGTAAGATCCTTGAATCGATCCCATGCCACATGGAAAGAATCATTTGGTAATTGTGTGAAGTTGGAGATCTGACTCCTCATCATATTCGTCCTTCCCAGAGGAAAATATTTACGCAGGAGCGTGGACTTCAGATCATCCCATGTAGAAATTTCCCTCCCTAAGTGACTCAACCAGTAAAGCGCCTTATCTGCTAAGGCGAAGGGAAAGGATTTGAGGCAAACTGCCTCCTGCATAACTCCTGGATAACTCGTCGTACCACAAATCATCTCGAACTGCTGCAGAAAGGTAAACGGATCCTCTGTAGCGTTCCCATAGAACTTGGGAAGCAAAGAGATGAAGGACGGTCTCAGCTTGTATGGCCCTTGATTCGACAGTAGCTGAATCCAATGGTGTAGCGTCCTAGCTCCCGGGTCATACTCATCTCGTAAAGTAGCGGGAACCACTGCAGGTGGTAATGGGTTCCCGACTCCTGCTCCCAGCATGTCTATCTCAGCTTGTAACTCATTCTGAGTTTTGAATTGTTCTCGAATTTGTATATTCATCTGTTTTAGTGTATCGAGAATCCCGATGGTAATATGCTGCTGGATCCGGTCTTCCATCAACATGATGCTCCTCAACTGGCCTTTCCTCTGCGGTCCTTTTCCACGAGCCGTATGCTTCAAATTTTCTGTGAAGGAAAACTTCTCATAAGAACTCAACGAAAAATCAGCTGGAGAAAGTGACGATAAATTGAGGCAAGGGTCTGCCTCAAAAGACTGATCGGGAGGCGAGGGAGTCTGGGTTTGACTCTCCTCAAGATTAGATGGGACCAACTCGGGAAGAGGGTCATCTCAAGTTTGTGAAAATATACGACGAACGGTGAAAGATCGAGGGCTCACCGAGTCTGAGCAAAATAGCCGTCGAGTCGTCATCTTCGATATCAAGAGATTAATTGGGAGAGCACGTTTATTGAGTCAAGAGAGATGGGAGATACATGTAAGATGCGGTAACTCACACGCCACAAGCAAACACAAAGCAAACCCCGTATTCACCAACACAACCCGATGATGACCGTAAGAGTTCGATCGTTTATCTTTTCGGTTTTAGGGTTGTGTTAGCATACAAGTATATCCTATGACTATCACGAGCAGATAGGTGCCCAGAATTCCCCGCAATACTGTCCCGAGTCTTTATAGAAAACCACTTGTTCTCAGCTAGTATGGGGGTAAGTACAGATCTTTTTCGGCTACCCATGTTACTTGAGGACGGAGCCTTACGCAATGTCTCTAAATCCCCTACTCTGCTAAGTAAACTCGGACCGTTTCCGGCTACCCGAGCATACTCACTGAAAAACAGTGATTAAGTGTATAGACTAAGTAGTATTTTGAAAGAAACACGGACTTTGGCTCTATCCTTAAGTGTCATCCCTCACTCGCAAAAACTGGAAAAGTACCTGCAGTTGAAATGCGGGGATTACTCTCCCAAATCAATTGATCCTTACGTTTAATTTATGGTCAGATACTTAAGCACTACCGATTTTATTTTTTTGGTTTTATATCTTTTTCAGACAAGCGTCTAACGAATGTCTTTATTTTTTTATAAATCCTAAAATCATGCACCTTGGTTGCGAGTCCTAAAACTATCTATGAAGGCACAAATAGATAGGAAAAAAATGAAAACACCTAAACATGCACCTAGCCTCGTGAAAAATCACGGAAAACTGGCGATGCGAGAAAAATCGTGGTGGGTGCCCTGATCCTCCAAATGCACGGCACTCGGTGAATCAGACCCCGAGAAAAAGAGAGGGGAAGTACAAGTCGGAATGCCCTTATGGGGCCCCTTTTCTACGAAGATAAAAAAACACGGGCAAGTGCCCTTTCTTTTTCTTTTTTTTACAAGAATAAAAGAAAATTATAACAAAGACCCTAACTAATCCTGCCCTTAGCAATCGAAAAAAATTGGTCTCTACGCTTTCATCTGCTTCGGCTTCTGAGGAAACCGATTGAACCTGCAGGCCCTACAAAGATCAGTTAGGAAACACACGAAAAATTATAAAAAAAACTCAAAGAAACACGAAAGACATAAAAGCCAAACAGAAAGTCGTAAATAAAAAACCAATAAAAAAATTACGAAAGAAATCAAAGTTTGTAATAAAAAATAATAAGAAGTTTCAGAAAGTCAAGTCAAAAGTCGATGTCGAAATAATGCCTCCCCGGCAACGGCGCCATTTTGATAACGCGGTTCTGACCCGCTGTTAAAATGTGTTTGTCATCGATGTAGAGAGAACTACAGAGAGGGAACTGCGCTGATCAAACAGAAAATCGATAAAATAGGAGAGAGAGAGAGTGTGTGTGTGTGTGTGAATTGGATAAAGTGGCTTCTCTCCTATTTTATCTTACACTAATTATTATACCAGGTAAGCGTGCCTGGGTCAAACTCAAGGAGGCAGAATATCAAAACTGCGGTTTTTGAGACAAGAAAGAAATTCCAGAAAAATCCTCTTTATTCTTGATTTTACAAAGAAAGAAATAAAAAAAAAGAAATAGTACTCAAAACTAACTCGAGATGGCGAAATTCAAAACGACACAACGAAGCGACGAAAAATATTGGAAAAATACTAGAAAAATGTCTTGGGTAGTTATCCGGCTACCCTAAAATAATCGCGGAAAAATATGGAAAAATCAAGGTCCAAACAACCCCTACAAGCTAGTGGCGTAGCTGTAAAAAGAATTCAATGTTTTCTTACAAAAATATCCCTGAAAAGGATTGGAATGAAAATAAAACTAAGTTATTACATTTAGGTCCCCATACGGGAACCTAAATGTAATTTCTGGAAACGTCTGGAGCGCGACTGACAATCTGGAACTTATATGGGTTTAGTGTGCAATTTTCACACCGTTTCGAAATGAATGACCTGGATTAGAAGCGGGAACTTGATTAGGGTCGTCCGTCAGTGCCACGTGTCGCACACCTGTGCGTTCTGGGCTGTTCTTGTTGTTCTTCAGGTCTTGCGCGCAGCTGACGATGAGGCTTCTTCTCCGATTTATCTCCGACAAATGATGCAACGCTTGGGCCTCCGGCAGGGCCAGAGGGGTGACGCCTTCACCCCTCGAGCTCGCCCGCGGTGGATCTCCTCCAAGGGTGGCTGGAAATGGTCATACTCCGCTGATGAAAATAGCGGTCCGACTGGTCCTGGATTATGATGTTTGACTCCTTTCTTTGGATTTCCAAGCTCCAATTGGAAATGTTTGTTGCTCCCAATGATGTATAGACCTGCAAGGCATAATTTGTGTGCTCGATTCACTCAAGAATCAGTCAAAGTATTAAGGATTTTGTAAGTAAAAATGTGTTTCCAGAAAAAAGTGTCGTGAAAAAGAGACGAATGAGATGTGAAATTGGTTGATGTCGAAATGGAATTGAGATGTGAATTTGATAGGCGTCTAAGTACGATGATTATGTGACCTAATGATGTGATTAATTCGATTAACTACGGTACACATTTCGAGAAATAAAGTCGCAAATGTGGAGGAATAGATCTAGGGAATAGAGGTGTATTACCTCTGGTGATTGCTCAACGGTCGATCCTTGGCGGAGCTGGACGCAACGTGATGGCGGCGATGCAAGGCTGCTCTGCCTTGGAATGTCTCCTCCGAGGTTCCTCCCTCCACGCAGGGCTTCTCCTAGGTGTTGTCACCACCTCAATTAGCCGGAATGAAGCTTGGAAGGGAGAAGGGTCGGCTACCAGAACTGGAGTTCAAGTTAGTTGGAGAGTTTTTTTAATCCACGCCAATTTTACGGGGTTTTATAGGTGAAATGGAAGGGATCTAGGATGGATCTAAGGGTAGGCGTGGATTAAGGTAGTTAGGAGGTGAAAGTGGAGGGTTAATATTGAGTGAAGGAGTTAGGAGATGAGCGAGAAAAAATGTTGAAGTTCGGCCGGTGGAACATAACTCTAACTGTTGACTTCTTGAAGAAGAAGAAGAACCAGGTGCTGACACATGTCAGCACCTGGTTGGCCAGATGTTGTAAATACAATATAATTAGATAATAAATAGTAAATAACATTATTTTAAATAGGTATAAAAATGAAAAATAAAGATAATTAAATTATCTAAATTATGATATAATTACTTTTTATAAATAATAAATATTGTATGAAATATAAATATTATGTTAATTAATAAGTATAAATAATACTTAATAAATAGTTTTTGAATTTTTAATTCAATAAATAAATATTTATATATTAATTTTATTTTCTTAATTATTAGAATAATAGATAAAGTCTTTGTGAATTTTTGTGGTTTTTAATAAAATAATCTAGATATATTAATAAATACGGGTATAAGTCATATAGTTCAATTTCATCTATAAGTAGGATCTTGGATTTTATTAAAATAATAAATAAGCTCCAAAAATTCTGAAATAAATCATTGTGAAATACAAGATCATGAAAATATTTAAAAATTATAAAATTAATAAAACTATAAATATTGTGTTCTAAATAAAATAGATAGTCCGGAAACCATGTTGTCATTAGGTCCCAAAACTGACTTTTTGCAAACGGACTCCGATTTTAATGAAATTACCTCCATTAATTAGATAATATTATTTTATGAATTTAAAGGTGAGTAGAGTGAAATTGGAGTTGTATGAGAAAGTTATGATGCTCAGAAGTTTAGAATTTAACAAATTAAAAGTTGAATTTCTTGTCATATATACAAGATAATATTTTTTAACTTATTTTTATATTTTTATATACATTTTTAGAATAATTAAGAAAAGAGTTTGGTGAAAAATGTGCACATATGAATTAATTAAAAATCAATGAAAATTTGATAATTATTTGATAAATAATGAAGAGTATGTGGAGTGTATGTTTAATTATTTTTATGATTTTCTTTCATTATCTCCCCCTACTAGTTTGTTTGTCGACCAATCCATGCTGACTTGGTCTCGGGGGTTAAGTTATAAATATATCTTACAGCTATATTTATATTTTCTGAGTCATATTATATATATACATATTTACAATATGCCTTCTTTTCTTTTCTTTATTTTTATTCTTTTATTTATTTCCATGTTTTTGATGCATAAAAGTGCATTTTTATTCATGAATGGGGTTTTGATAAAAGGTGGAAATTAATGAATATTTATATGTATTTGTTAAGGGTTTTAAGGCAAAATGCGATAGAAATGTTAATGAACCATGGATTCATCATATAGCTAAATGGAGCCACTAAAATTCATCATGTTTCATCACTCTCTCAGAATTGAAGTGTCATGGTAGTTGATCTATTATGATATATTTATCCTTGAGCATTCCCAATAATCATTCGTCCTTCCACTGGAAGACTTTGATAAATCCAAAGTTCAAACCCTAATTTGATTGTCTTCTTCCGAATATGTCAAAAGATTTTTCATTCGATAATTGAACGACTGATGAATCTCCATTTCATCACCTTTATTTTTTTTCATTTTGGCCTTATATATCTAGTTAAATACATGCATATATCATTTTTTGCCAAAATAAACACTTCATAACTTGTACAAAATACTGTATAAAATACTATATATTTAATGTATAAAAGAATACGGGAAGAAAAGAAAAAGAAATGAGATACCATAGGTAATGAATGACCTAGACCCTGAAACCAAGTTATCATGATGACTTGGTTGACAAGGAATAAAGTAGGGGGATATGACAGAGAAATTATACAGACAATACATCAAAACCCTAATTCTTAATTCATCTATAATTGTGTCTTGGCATATATTCTATTTTATTATTTTTACACAAAATAATAAAACCCTCAATATGGCCTGTGTAGATAAAAATACAAAGAAAAACACAAAATTTATTTCATGTAAAAGTAATGCACTGTGTATACGGGACACAAAAAATAAAAAGCCAAAATAAAAACTTCTTAGACATGAATCTTCTCCATACTATATCAAAATGGACAAAAAACGTTAATTGTATATAACTTTTAATAAACTATTTAATGAAGGTGGTTTCATTTAATTTGGATTTAAGATGCAAAAATTAGGTTTTGGGCCCCCATTGTGCAATATACCTGTAATAATATTTAAGATAATTATTCTTTATTTTTTCCAATTTATTTTAATTTTATAAAATTGTATATATTATTTAAAACATATGTACATAATTAAATTAAAATAAAATCATCAAAAATAAAATAAAATAAATAATGTATCCTGATACATAGGTAAAGTATACCTATATATACCTATAAATAAACACCCATATTTACGTAAGTATACATATAAATTCAGAAAAATACAATAAAAATACTTAAATGTGTATTTAAATAAATTTAAAATTTATAAAATACATGTATAAATAATAAAATGTATAATACATAATAACAATAAAAATATAAAAATACATGTATTTATACCTATATTTTACACATAATAACTTGTAATAAAATGCCTCAAAAACAAATAAATAAATATATAATACTACATTAAATAACAATCATTTTCATGTTTTAATAAAAATTCAATTAATTCATTTATTATTTATTTTTTAATTTAAAATGTATTTCTTCCAGGGAATTTTCTGGTTGGTCAACGTGAACCAACCAGAAACCTCCCCCAGTTGACTCCGGTCAACTGGCCCCTTTTCTCTTCCTCGAGCACCGGAATGTCAGGCTCACATCTTCGCCACTTTTTCTGACCGAGCTCATGATGTTATGGCTTGGTGTGCTGCATGATTCATGGAGATTGAACCTCCCTAATTCATGCCATAGACAAAGATCCCATCGATCTTCTTTGACTCGATCAGAATCTACCTCGAAAACCACTCTTCATCCAGCCCATAAATAATCCTGCTTCACCCCACCACCATGTTTTATTCCTTTTGATCAGTCTTAGCCCCTCAGGTCCCCCATAATCCCTTCTCCTTGGTGACAACAAGCGAAGGAGCGAATTTGCAGCGAAGAGGAATGATCAGCGGTGGTGATCCACCCATCGCTGAAGAAGCTCCGCCGGCTGGTTTCGCCTCCTCCACTCCGGTCAGGTCGAGGCCCTATCTTCTGTTATTAGGTAATTTCTTAATCCTAGATTCATTTCTAGCCTTTAATTTGAGGTTTAATTGTTACTTTAGCCTTAAAATAAAAAACCCACAATTGCTTGGAGCTTGAGCTCAAGGTCGATTCATCGTGATCTGATCGTTAAACCGCCTCAATTTCCACTCCACTCGAACCCCCTTCACGTTCTTCGTCGATTCCCCCATCTTCCCACCTTAGATCCATAGTGGATCTGGAAGTAGAGGCTCCATCCTCCGTCGTTTGTCGGAGCTCCATCTCCAGTCCATGTCCCTTTGTTTTGGGCTTCATTTTTGGGCTGAGCCGATTCACCTCGAGCCACCCAACTTTGGGTGCACGTTCCAGGACCCAAGGACCCTTCTGGAGATGAGAATCAAACCTGAAACACTTCCAGGTCACCTGGAGCTTGAAGGCACTCCATATCCTTCTTCGAGTCGCCCCAGCTTCATTGGAGTGGACCGCTACACGTGGAGGAGCACCAATCACCTGTGGCCACCGTTGGATCAAGAATAAGTCATCAGAGTAAGGAGAAATGCTAGATCGAAAGTTGTCGGCCTCTAGTTCTTCACGTGTTCTTGTTGACGCCTTCTCGTCTGTCCGATCAAGAACACAACCCATATCTAATCTAGGTCGTTGGTTCTTTTCGAAGGGGTACACAATAGGAGCCCTTGGATCGGACACGTGGTACGACGTCAGCAGTTGGATGAAATGTACTTAAATGGTAAAAATTGCAACCAATGCCCTCTGTCTTTTTGTATTTTGTAAAAAGTTCTGTAAATATCTAATTAACTACAAAAATTTGTGGATAAATTATGTGTATGCCCTTGGAACTCTTTATATTTGCACTTGAGTCCAGTGGTAGGTCACCCAGGGATATTTTGCTTTGACACCCCCGTGCTTTTTTATTTATTATTTAGTACCTAAAAATCGTGTTGCCCTTCAAAATTAATGGTTATTTTGCATGTGTGCCCCTATGGAATATTTTATTTACAAATATGCCCCTACCAACTTGATTTATTTTTATTTTTGCATTTCTAATTTCAAAAACTAGCTCTGGTGCTCCAAAAATTCTGAAAAAGGTGTATATGCTTGATTAGAAGCTTATTGATGCTGCATATTTTATTTAGCATTTACCTTGCATTTATTATTTTTTTAAATCCAAAAAGAGCGATTTATTCCCTATTTGACTTAGAATACAAAAAAGGTATAAAACCTTTTTTTTTTGAAAATTAAAAAAAACAACCTATTGTTTATTAGCCTATTTTATCACTCCGGACTAAAAATCACACAAAAAGATTAAAAAAAACTCCAAAAATTAGCAAACCATTGCTAACTCTAAAAAAACTACAAAATATTTTCTAAAAATAAAAAATATTTACTGGCCTATCTTTTTATATATACATAAAATTGGTTTTGATGAATTTTGAATCCCTTTGCTATTTTTAATTCTCAAATCAATTCGACCTAATTAAATATTCCATATTTTGCCTTAGTTGTGATTTTAAAAATATAAAAGTGTAAGATTTCCTAAAAAATCAACAAAAATAAAAGCATATTGAAAACACAAAGATTTTATTTTGATATTTTTGACTATTTATATCTATATTTATAGTATAATCCCCTCTATAGTTTATATTTACATATATATTATTATGTATACTATATATTATTATTAATTATTATAAATACCCTAGTATATTTTTGAAACCTAAAAAAACAAAAAGAACCGATCTTTTGGATATTTTATGATTTTTGTACATTTATTATTTATATTCTACTATATATTATATTGTATACATTACATTATATCATTCTATATATTCTTGTGTGTGTGTGTGTATTCTATGATATATTAAAACTGAAATTTAAAATTAGAAATTATATATATAAATATATTTTTATTCAAACCCACAACATGTTAAGTACATATTGTGCATACCAATACATACCTACACCTATAATATTTATTTATAAATAATATACCTGCTATGTCCCTTGTTCCCTGTGTTTGACACCCTCCTCTACTTGTCACTATATACATACTTATTTGTAGGGTTCATAGTAAATTTTTATCTCCACTTGTTTTCATTGCTTGATTATTTGTACGGGTTGATTGTTGATTTATTCGGCTTTCGTGCACGGTCACCTCCACGACCATACCCTCACCTTGTGAGAGCACATGACCACATTTGAAATTTTGGATATTTCAAATGAAGTCGTTGCTAGGGAGCAATAAATAGCATAACATTTTGTTGTATATAGTTTGCTCATTATTTCTCTTTTTCTACCTTTTATTTTTTATAATTTATTTTATCTATTTTGACCCATTTATCTTTGTCGACTTTCTTACGAGGGACTGCATGGTGATGGCCACTTCTTAGGATATGGATGCATCTGAGCTGCGAGGAGGTTGGCTCTTGTACTAGTGAGCCAACCAGGAGAGAGAAGGAGAGAGGTAGCGAGAGGAGGAGAAGAGCAGCTCTTCTAGCTATTTTTTTGTTTTGTTTTACTTTGTGATGAGAGTTTTATTTTATTTTTGTACAATTAATTTGTAATAATTTGGACTTGGACATTGCCACACTTCACGAGTTCCATTGCCTGGGTATCTGTTCACCTAGGGGCCTCGTCGTAGTTTTTCGTGTTTTCATCATTCTATTTTATTTTGTTTCCCGCATTTTGAGCTTTCCACCTTTCATTTACTTTGTTTTATGTGATTTAGCCCCCTAGATCTAGGATTGCTTGACTTGGTAGCTAGGTCCAACCTAATTAGGCATATGTGCCTATAGTGATAAATGCTTGGACCTAGTCAAATATTAATTGCTAATTGCTTGAATTTGGAAACACAATCTGTGAGAGACTCCATACAGTGCTTGCAAGACCCATTGTGGTGGACACTAAGTGTCTACAAGACCAGACATTTAGGATCCATTTTTGAGAATTTAACATTTGGTTCTTCTTGATAATAGAAATTCTTGTTTAAGGTGCTTTCACACTTTTGCATGTCGCTCATATAGTGTAAATATTTCAATTCTGCCTTGCATCTTGTATGGAGAGCGTTGGGAAGCATTATGAGTCTTCTTTCATTGCATGCATCATTTGATACGAGAGTGAGATTTCCACTCTAGTATACACTTGCATTATTTTTCCGCTATCTCCTCAGTTTTTGCACACTTAGGATCAAAAATAAAATGCAAAAAAATCATTAGACGCCTTTATTTGAAAAATACCCAAAAAAGTGAAAAACCAAAATTTAAAACAAGGGGATTGGTAATAAAACCTTGACCTTAATTAAAAATCGTAATGGACATCCTTGTTTTAGGTTCATAAAGCCCTCAATGCTTTCAGGTACCATTCAAACTGAGTGAGGCACGACCCCCTAAGGATCGGAGCTAAAAACCCAATCTGTGGCAGCCGTGATTATCACCTGGGTTGGCGAAGTATTGATGCTTCTATCGTAAATGGGCGAGTGGGGCCTGGTAGACAATAGTGTTCCCGCCTTGTGTTGAGAATACTACTTGGTCTGAAGTACTGAGCATAGGCCGCACCTTCACGAGGGTGTCTATCTCATTGTCTTGTGACCGAGTACCTCGCTTGCGAGGGAAGTATTAGTTTTTTCTATTGACTTCCTTTCTCCATTTCTTTGGCTGAGTAGCCTCCCAGGCACGAGATCAAGGACCTCAAAGTGCGTACATCACATGTTACAAAGGAGGTGGAAGAAGTATGAGATACATTTCTCGGTAGTACACATACTCCTATAGTAGTAGCCCTCATAAGGATTTGTTAAATTATTTGCCTGCAAAACAACCATAAAATTGGAAAGATAAAAAATAGTCGAAGTTTTATGGCTTCAATTGGGTTGAGTTGGTGAATCCACACTTGCTTGGTGTTTGTATGATTTTGATTAAAGTCAAAGATCAAGCCCCACACACTTGTGCAAATTTCGCCTTTCACTTTCTTTTCTTTTATTCTCATTTGAACCCCGCTCACTTTGAGATGTTCTACCATTTTACACTCCTTTTATTTCTTGTTCAATTCCATATCATTCATCCATTCTTGATCTTCCTTTATGACCTTCGAGATGGTGACTCATGGATGGCTTAGTAGGGATTCCACTGATATCAACATCGATTCCATGCGGTCAACCTCTCCAATAATTCAGGGTGATTCTTGAGATCACGGTTCAAACTATACGAATCGCTCTCTAGACTCCCCTCCTTCTTTAATAAACCATGATCACTCTTGTCTCGAAATCTTCCCATTTTGGATGGAAATTTATTTCACTCTATATACATCTACATCCTTAATGAAATTCTGTGTTGACTTTAACACATAACAATTTGTTCAATCAGGTGCTTCAATTTAGACTGATCGGGGCATCATTCCTTTTGTAGATCAAGAGCCCGATCTGGAGCAAAAAATTTTGTCATATTCAGATTTAGATAAAGAGATGGCTCCTACTAGAAAAGGGAAGGGATCTAAGCATCCACAACCACAGACATGCCACCAGCTTTTTGCCTCCATCCAGACAATACAGCAACAACTCACGAACCAGGCGATCTAGGTCACCTTCTAGGATATGTTGAATGATTTGAGAAGAAGGAGAGATCAACCATGAGGAGGAGAAGATGAAAAACTCAGAGATGGAGCCGATGGAGGTTCAACAGATGAGCGGAGAGGAGAGCGACCCAAGCAAACTCTCAAAGAGATGTACAACCCCGGAGCTGGACAGATGACTGAATGGATCCAAATCTCTACTATACATTCCCATTTTGAGTTGAAGCCTCAACTCTTGGTTCTTCTTCCCACCTTCCATGGGAATACAACTGAAGAACCATATATCCATCTCCAACAGTTTGGGCGCATCTGTGGAACAACTCACTACCCTAACATTCCATTAGGTGTAGTCAAAATGACGGCATTACCGTTCACCCTTCAAGACAAGGTGCTTCACTAGATCAATCATTTAGGGAAGGTCATCACCAACTAGGAGGAGCTAAAGTCAGCCCTCTTATACAAGTTCTACCCTCTCAGGTGGTTGAATCAGATGCTTGCCCGTATAGACAATTTCTCCCAATCCACCCATGAATCCATCCATGAGACTTGGGAGCAAATCACCAATTTACAAGAGATGTGTCCTCATCATGACATTCCTCAGACCAACCTAGTCCAGCACTTCTTTGGGGGTTCACTCTTGAGAGACAAAGGCTCGTCGATGCCGCTTGTGGCGAGTCACACTTTAAGAAGGACACCGTGTGGCAGATTTTTTAAGAAATGGATGAAGGAGAAACTGCCTTATCGTCATATCATGTTTACCAGAGACAAACACAAATCCATCAAAAGCTAGCACCTATGGCGGCATCCCATGAATCAGACAGGGATGAGAGCTCCAATCTAAGCATCATAGGGAGCCACCTGTCCAAGGTGGATATCATTGAGAAGCAATCACAGGACCTTGAAAAGATCTCTATGATCGAACAGAGGATCCAAAATTTGGACAAGTTGGATCATATTACAAAGCAGTTGGAGCTGCTGATAAGCACAATCAGCACCTGTCGCCCATGTCCGCATCAGCTTCGGCTCCTACTGAGATAAAGGAGCCACCATCACCTTAACCTCCTCAATAGAGTCCATCTCAACTAGCAGTCCATCACGCATACTACGTGCAGGCCCCCCCATCATTGCCTCAGCAGCCACAGAAGCAGATGGTTGTGTACCAGTCGGAGCCTTATATTCTCTTAGATCTATGCTCTCCTCCACCACCTCTCATTCGTGAGGTGAATGGTGTTTGGTCCAATTATGCATAGCTGGCCCATCCAAGCAGATATCAGTATGGCTAGTCTGCCTACTCCCGTCCATTCCCTCAACAACAAGGAGGGAGATTTGTCCTGAGAAATCAACCTCAACACCAACAGTCTCAGCCATATCAATAGGGATGGAGATAGAATCAATTCCAACAACCACAATATTGTTAGAACCAGTAATCCAGCAACACTCGGTTGTACCTTATCATCATCCCCTTCCTCAGCAGCACCAGTATCAGTCTTTTCCCTAGAACCATTCTCTGCAGTCCTACCCACATCCTCCATAACATTCTGGTTTTAATGTGGCCAGCACGCTGAACCATCCGAGGTTGCACCCGTGAACACAACTTTGGACTACTTGGCTTAGCTAGTAAAGAGACTAACAGAGATGAGTCAGAATATAGATGACCTCGTCACAACTAAGACTCCCATTCCGACAAGTGGAGGCCAACCCCAAAAATTTTAGGAAGCACGAGCAGGTAGTCTGTGATGTTCCATCCAACCCTATAGAGTCAGATGTGCATGATAATTTCTTATCTAATGTTGATACTCTCAAGAGTGGTAGGACTCTTCAGCTATCTGCTACCATGAAGGGGAATAATAAAGCTTCAATTAACAAGTCATCATTTCTTCTACATCACCCGAACTAGTAGCTGAACCGAGCGATGAAGAAGAAGAAGGAGAAGCATCAACAAATATTCAAAAAAATGGAAAAAAATAAAAAAGCTAAAAAGACAGTAGCAACTGAAATGTCAAGTAGCCAGCGATCAGAGGGCTGTACCTGCAGCCAATCTGGAGCCAGTCGACGGAGGCCCGCCTGCCATTTTTGGATGCCCACCCCAGATGGATGAAAACATTACCTTTTGCCATCCACTTGTGCAGCTCGATGTAGGCATTAATTTTATTGTAAATAAGAACGCTATTCCTTCTTTTTATTATGTGAATATTCCATTTCCAGTAGCTTTACAAAAATTCAAAAAAAAATTGAAAAATGCTTGTCGAACCCTGATGTTGTTGAGATAATACAGGATATTGTTCTAAAGATGCCTCTGTTAAAGGCCATTAAGTACATGCCAAACATACAGAAAGGATTGAAGGAGGAATGCACTTCAAAAACACAATCACGATGAGCCAGATAGAGAAATGTGAAGCATATTTTGATAGAGGCGACCATTAATGTAATCAGCAATCTCCCGAGTAATAAAAGAGACATGGGGGAGCCTCTTATCCGATGCTAGATGTTTAATCAAGAGTTCGACCAAACTCTTCTTGATAGTGGATCATCAATCAATTTTATGCCTACTTCACTGATGAAGGAATTTGGATTGGGGACCGCTCAAATCCACAAGAATGATTCTGCAGTTTGCGGATGCATCTATCAAGCAGCCCAGAGAAACTTTGGAGGATCTCATCGTCACTATTCTGGGAATGCAATTCCCTGTGGACTTCATCGTACTTGATATGGACACCTCAGCTCCTCTTCTGCACACCCCTATTATACTCGGATGACCATTCCTTCGAATAGTCGAAGCATTGGTGAATTACGACAATGGACAGATCACCTTTCGCTCCAACAACAACAAGGTGCCAATTCAGATGATCTAGGTGCCCAGACTGATAGAATCTGCATCAGATGCATGTGTGCCTTCAGATCAGACAGAAGAATTTGACTTTCTTGCTGAAATTAGGGATACAAACCTCTTTATGGATGACATTGAGACCCCCAGACTCTTCTCCATTGAGAAAGGAGTGGAGAGCACAATCAAATTCCCCTCTGTCTGTGAAGATAAGATTTTTGCTGATATGCCAGAAGAGCTTATTGATGGACACTATCTTTAGTAGAGGAAGATGAAATTATCGAAGACTTCTTTGAACAAGATTCTATAATTGAAAATTTCTGTGCATCCTTTAGATTATGAGCATGAAATGTCAAAGGTGGATAGTGTACAGATGAAAGATTTGGCACCACTGATGCCTTGCACAGTCGTAGAAGTTACCACTGAAAAGATTCAGACCCCACCAGAGATAAAGCCACTTCCATCGAACATGAAGTATGCCTTCCTTGCAGATGCACAAAATATGTTTCATGTGATCATCAATTCATAGCTGACCCTGGAACAAGGATTTCATATGCTCAAGGTTCTAGAAAGGAACCGTAAGGCCATATGCTGGAAAATTTCAGACCTCCATGGGATCAATCCATCACTGTGTTCCCATCACATCTACCTCGAAGAAGATAGCAAGTCGTCCTGTGAATTTTAGTGAAGATTGAATCCTAACCTCTGGGAGGTTGTTATGAATGAAATTATAAAATGATGTAATGTGGGATTCTTATATCCCATCTTCGATTCAAAATGGGTGAGCCCCTTGCATGCCATGCCGAAGAAATCATGGATCACCATCGTGAAGAACAACAAAGGAGAGGAAATCGCAACCAGAGTTCCAGCATCTTGACATGTTTGTGTGGATTACAAACACTTGAACTTAGCGACCAAGAAGGATCATTTCCTACTCCCCTTCGTCGACCAAATGTCGAAAGACTGGATGCGAAGAAGTATTTCTGCTTCTTGGATAGATATTCTGGTTACAATGAAGTTGCCATCACCCCAGAAGACCAAGAGAAAACCATCTTCACATGTTTGTTTGGGACGTATGTCTTCTACGGGATGTTGTTTAGTTTGTGCAACTCCAACGACATTTCAGTGATGCATGTTGGCAGTGTTTGAAGATATGGTTGGTTGCATTCTTGAGGTTTTTATGGACGATTTCTTGTTCTATTGCGACAACTTTGATCACTACTTATCCTATCTAGATCGAGTATTGAAGAGAAGCTGCAAAGTAAACTTGGCGCTCTCGTGGGAAAAGAGTCACTTCATGGTGACTGAAGGGATTGTGCTAGGCCATGCCATCTCAAAATGAGGCATGGAGGTAGACCCTGCAATGGTGGAAGTCATTTCAAAGCTTGAGACACCTACAAATTTGAAGCAAGTCCGGTCATTCCTTAGACATGTCGTTTTTTAATGCAAATTCATCAAAGATTTTAGCAAAATTTCTCGACCACTGACTGAGTTATGGGCAAGGAGGTAGATTTCATCGTTGATGCCAAAGTCCTCCAATCCTGTAATTAGTTGAAAGATCTTATCACTAAAGCCCCGTTTCTGTAACTGTTAGATTGGTCTCTCCCTTTTGAGATCATGATAAATTCTTCGAACTATTCCATTGGAGTGGTTCTAGGAGATCGGAGAGACAATCTACAATTTGCAATTCCCTATGCCAGTAGAACTCTTGTTGAAGCTCAGAAGAATTACACACTTACGAAAAAAGAGCTCCTAGTAGCCGTCTTCACCCTAGAGAAGCTCACGTCGCATTTATTGGGTCCAAAGTCATTATCTATACATACCACTCTTCTATCAAGTACTTGCAAGACAAGAAGGATGCCAAACCAAGTCTCATCAGATGGATCCTTCTGCTCTAGGAATTCGATCTTGAAATACGTGATAAACTCGGAGTTAAAAATGTAGTGGCATATCATCTATCAAGATTACTAGAGAGGGACACTCCTAAGCAAAGCATGTTGCCAATTACAGAAACCTTTCCAAATGAATCCATTATGTCAATCACCTCGCTCCCCTAATTCACCTATATTGTGAACTATCTTATTTCCAAGAGAACTCCACAAGATTAGTCGAAGCTGAAAGTTGACATGCTTTTGTCAGATATTCATTTCTATCAGTGGGAGGATCCACATCTCTTTTATGAGGGGGCATATTGCATTTGGAGGAGGTGCATCAGGAGTAAGTTTAAAGTATCCTCAATCATTGCCACACTCGAGAATCAGGAGGACACCACTTCGGGAAACATGCGACAACAAAAGTGCTACAATGCATCCTTTGGTGGCTGACTCTTTTCAAAGATGCAAAAGATTTTGTGAAAAGATGTACCAACTATCAGAAGATGTGTGGAGCCATCAAAATGAGAGATACAATACCCCTAAAGTATATTCAGATTTTGGGTGTATTTGATGCATAGGGTACTGACTTCATGGGCCCATGTCTCAACAGCCGGGGATATGAATATATTCTGCTTGTTGTCGATTATGTAAGTCGTTGGGTAGAGGCTATCCCAACCGAGAACCGATAATCGCACAGTCTGCTAGTTTGATAAGGGCCCCTCACTGCATGGTTCGGGATCCCTAAAATTATGATATAAGATGGGAGTAGCCATTTCATTAACATATAAGTGAAGAAGCTGACTGAAGAATACTGCATTGAACATCGAGTAGCTTCTCCATACCACCTACAATCTAACGACTTGGCAGAATGTTCAAATAGGGAAATCAAGACAATCCTTCAGAATCTTGTACATCAGACAGAAAGAACTGATCTCAACTGCTCGACTCAGCTCTCTGGACCTATCAGACAATGTACAAGTCTCCTTTGGGAAAGTCTCCCTATTGCTTGGTACATGGCAAGTCATTTCGTTTGCATGTTGAACTAATTCATAAATATTTATGGGAAATTAATATCTACAATCTGGATACAAAGAAAGGAGGAAAGAATAGGAAGCTCATCTTAATAGATTGCTTGAGTTTAGAGACTACGGATACGACAACAACCTGATGTACAAGAAGAAGGTCAAGAAGTGGCACGACATGCATGTCCGCGATAAGACTTTCGAACCGAGTCAAAAGGTTTTGTTGTTCGATGCAAAGTTGAAATTATCCCCAGGGAAGTTGAAAAGCAAGTGGATCAGGCCGTTTATAGTGAAGCATGTTCATGATAATGGAAGCATAGTCATATCCAGTTTGTCAGCTAAGACACAACCTTTCATCATCAATGGTCAACTTCTGAAGCCCTATCTTGAGCATGATATTTTTTATCCATGTTTAACTCTATACAGGTGGTCTACAATGAAGAGCTTCAAGTTACATCATCAACATATTCAGACAGAGCAATCAAAAACATTTTTGATTAGTCAATATTTTTCTTCTTTTCATTCTTCATTCTTTCAATCTATCGATAAGCTTAACTCATTCTATTCTTCATTTCTATACTTAGGTATGCTTCATCCTAAGTATTAGGGGGTTGAGTATATATGGGTGTTCATTCTTTGATCCCTCGCATGTCTCCTCAACTCTTAATATTATGTCTATATTTTACCCTAACTGTAGGGGGATACAGGTTGAGCTGATGATTTATTTATTCATTCCCACCCTTGACCCTCCATGCCTTGTATACAGTCCACTATACTTAGGATTAAATTATCCAAAGTATAGGGGGTACGATCGACTTCCTATTCTTTATTCAGTCTTTGTTGTATAGACTTTCCTATATTTAGTGTAAATTATGTCTTCCTTTTCTCTCTGATATATGAGGACATAGCTCAAGCTATACGTTGTATATATTTTGCCATAACTCATACTTGCATATTTTAATAATATGGATAATTAATAATAATTAAAACACACATCAAAATTCTTTGTAATATGGGTAATAAATTGGTTAAAAATGTTTTACAAAAATGTTTGAAAAATGGTTATAAAATTGCTTTGAAAAATCTTTAGTAAAACTGTTTGGAAAATATTTTATGAAATGTTTGCAAGCCTTTATAAAAATGTTTTATTTGTATTTTTTTCATTTTTTTGAATAAATGCTTTAAAAATCTATTTTAAACTGTTTGGAAAATGTTTGTAAAAATACTTTGAAAATTCTATGCATACTGTTTGAAAAATATTGCAAAATGATTTTCAAACTTTATAAATGTTTGTAAAAATTATTTGTAAAATTATTTGCAAAAAATAAAGTTTTCAAAATATTTGTGGAAATATTTTTAAGATTATTTTGAGAACCTTATACATAATGAAAGCAAATACAAATTCTTTACAACCTTTGTACATAAACTTGTAAATAACTAACTTGTATAAATTCTTGAACGCTAATTCTTGTAAATAACAAGACGAACTCCCTTGGAAATATCTGCACATATTTCTTTTATTAACTCTTTTGTTTTTAAAAACCACTAAAAATTTGCAAAATAAAAAACCCATAAAAATTTGTGAAATGTTTTCAAAAGTTGCATAAAAACTTGCAAACCTTTTTCAAAAACTCATAAAAAGTTTAAAATCAGAAAATGGTATCACAAAAATATTTTCCTGCATTACATTGCGTTTGCATTTTTCATATTGATAATGACAATTAAACAAGTCTAAATAAAATATGGAGATTGGAGCTTGGTTGGACCTTAAAGCACTTAATCACATGGACCTTTAAGGAACTGGAATTGAGGCACTTCAGTTCTATTAGACTTAATTCTTTGAGACCACAAGATTTGGTTCAGTGTTGTCTTGACTGCCTAATTAGTAGAATATTTCAAAACACATGCATGACTCTTGTCGACAGTGACTTAACTTGCATACCTGCACCATGCACCTTGCTCAACTCAGTTGAAGTGATAGAGGGATGGATTTCCCGGCATGAGATACAAGCGAATGGAAACATACGAAGTCATGATTCCGTGTCCATTGTGCCCCAAACCGATCCAATAGACATGAGGTCTAATGACAGGTTGTAGTGGGTTGCAATAATGCTTCAAAAGAGGAATAGTCTACTGGCTCAAGAGGAAAAAGTCCTTATGTAAATACTGTTGTACATAGTATTTAAAAAATGCAAAAATAAAAACTCTAAAAAAATAGATGGGCAAAAGTAAAAGAAAAATCAATTCCCATCGGAGTATGTATGTATTCAATAAGCAAGATTGAGCTTCAGAGTCAAAGATACATGCCAACCTGCAGCCAGATGACTTGGCTACACTGGTCAAGCATCTCCGGATAGGCAGCTACAATGGAAACCATCCATTCTCTTTTACACCTCCCCTTCTTGAGCAGGTTGTACTTGAACTTAGAAGGGAATACCCCACTTCTCGAGGAAAGAGTTATTGGATTGGGCAAGGTTACCAAGTTGGAGAAGCTTGAATTTTACTGCTTTAGCTGAGAGGAGATATATATCACTGACATCGTACAAGATAGACTCACAGACATAAGGGATTGTGAATGACATTGACTTGTTCTGACCTAGCTTTTGAGGAGAATTGGGCAAAGTTTTGTGATTCTCAGAGGCTGTTGTATTTCAAGTCTGGTTCCCAATAAGGTTTTTACCAATCTAACAATCCAAAGGTCCAACTAAGCACCAAACTTTAATATTATGAAGACAAGTTAAAGTTAAAATCAATCCAAGTTCTTTCTTTCTCTTTTCTTTATTTTCTTTTTTGCACTTATAGGAATAAGTGTTTGCTTGGACTACCAAAGGAATGTATAGGGGGTGATGAATCTCCACTTCATCACCTTTATTCTTTCATTTTGTCCTTAAATCCCTAGCTAAATACATATATATCATTTATTTGCCAAAATAGACACTCTATAAATCGTTCAAAATACTGTATAAAATATTGTATATGTAATGTATTTGTATCCAAAATAAAAGAATAAAGGAAGAAAAGGAAAATAAATGAGATACCAAAGGTACTGAATGACCCTAGACCCCGAGACCCAGTCATCATGATGACTTGGGTGACAAGGAATAAAGTAGGGGGAGATATGGCGGAGATAAGCCTTAACTCTTAATTCATCTATAATTGTTTTTTGGCACCTTTTTTATTTTATTATTTTTACACATCAAATAACAAAACCCTCAACATGACCTGTGTAGATAAAAATACAAAATTTATTTCATGTAAAAACAATGCACACTATGCTTGGGACACAAAAATAAAAACTTCTTAGACCAATATCTTCTCCATACTGTATTAAAATAGACCAAAATCACTTTTTAATGCATATACTTTTAATAAGCTATTTAATGAAGGTGGTTTCATTTAATTTGGAGTTAAGACGCAAAAATTAGGTTTTAGACCCCTATTGTGTACTATACTTGTATATAATATTCAAGATAATTATTCTTTACATTTTTTAAAATTCTTCTATTTTCATAAAATTGTACATATTCTTTAAAACATATGTACATAATTAAATTAAAATAAAATCTTCAAAAAGAAAATAAAACAAATAATGTATTCTAATACATAGATAAAGTATACCTATATATACACCTATATAATAAACACCCATATTTATTTAACTGTACATATAAATTCAGAAAAATACAATAAAAATACTTAAACGTGTATTTAAATGAATTTAGAATATATAAAATACATGTATAAAATAATAAAATGTATAATACATAATAAAAATATCAAAATATAAATATTTATACCTCTATTTTTCATGTAAATATTAACTTGTAATAAAATGCATTAAAAATAAAAATATGTATAAAACACTAAATTAAATTGCAAAAAAATTTCATATTTTAATAGAAATTCAACTAGTTCATTTATTATTTATTTCTAAATTTACAATGTTTTTCTTCAGGGAATTTTCTGGTTGGTCCATGTGGAACTACCCAGAAACCTCCCGTAGTTGACCCCGGTCAACTGGCTCCTTCTCTCTTTCTCGAGCGTCAAAATGCCAGACCCATATCATTGCCTTTTTTCGGCTCAAGCTCATGATGTTTTGGCTTTGCATGTTGTGCGATTCATGGAGAGTGAACCTCCCTAATTCCCACCATGGCCAAAGATCCCATCGATGTTCTTCGACTCAATTAGAATCTGCCTCGAAAGATCCCTCTTCATCCGACCTATAAATAATCCTCCTCTACTCCGCCACCAACTTTGATCCCTTTTTTATTGATCTTAGCCCCTCAGGTACCCTATAATCCCTTCATCTCGGTGACAACAAGCAAAGGAGTGAATTTGCAACAAGGAGGAACGATCGAAGGTGGTGATCCACCCATCGCCAGAGGAGCTTCGCTGGCTAATTTCGCCTCCTAGACTCCAATCGTGTGGAGGCCCTATCTTTTATTCTTACGTAATTTTTAATCCTAGTTGCATTTCCAGCCTTTAATTTGAGGTTTAATTGTTCCTTTAGCCTTAAAATAAAAAATCCCCAATTTCTTGGAGCATGATCTCCAGGCTGATTCATCATGATCTAACTGTTAAACCACCTTGATTTCCACTCCACTCAAACCCCCTTCACGTTCTCCATCAATTCCCCCATCTTTCCACCCCAGATCCATCGTGGATCTGGGAGTCGAGGCTCCATCCGTTGTTGTTCGCTGGAGCTCCATCTCTATTCCATATGCCTTTGTTTTGTGCTTCATTTTTGGACCGAACCAATTCGCCTCGAGCCAACCAACTTTCTGGTGCAGGTTCTGGGCGCCAAGGACCCTTCTGAAGATGAGAGTCAGACATGGAACACTTCCAGGTCACTTGGAGCTTGAAGGCCCTCAGATCCTTCTTTGAGCTTCTCCAGCTTCATCGGAGTGGACCACTATATGCGGAGGAGCACTAGCCCTTGTAGCCACCATCGGATCAAGAAGAGGATGTCGGAGCAAGGAGAAATGCCAGATCAAAAGTTGTCAGCCTCTAGTTCTTGACGCGTTCTTGTTTATCCCTTCTCGTCCATCTGATCAAGAACACACCCCAGATCTATTCTAGGTTGTTGGTTCTTTTCGAAGGGGTACAGAATAGGAGCCCTCGGATTAGAATGTGGCACGATGTCAGCAGTTGGATGAAACACACTTAAGTGGTAAATATTGTAACCAACCCCCTCTGCCTTTTTGTATTTCGTAAAAAGTTCTGTAAATATTTAATTAACTACGAAACTTTATGGACAAATTGCATGTATACCCCTAGAACTCTTTATATTGCACTTTAGTACAGCGTCAGGTCACCTCACGTGGACCCCACATGAGGGGACATTTTGCTCTAACACTCCCCAAGCTTTTGTATTTATTGTTTAGTACTTAAAAATCAAGTTATCGTTCAAAATTAGTGGTTATTTTGCATGTGTGCCCATGTGGAATATTTTATTTGCAAATATTCCCCTACCAGCTTGATTTATTTTTATCTTTTTAATTTCTAAAAATAACTCTGGTGCTCCAAAAATTTTGAAAAAAAAGGTGTAGATGCTTGATTGGATGCTTAGCATTTACCTTGCATTTACTATTTTTTAAAATAAAAAGGAGCTATTTTATTCTCCATTTGACTTAGAAAATACAAAATAGTATAAACCTTTTCTAACAATTTCAAAAAAATCACATGTTGTTTATTAGCCTATTTTATAACTCCAGACCAAAAATCACAAAAAGATCAAACGTAACTCCAACAATTAGCAAATCCTTACTAACCATAAAAATTTACAAAATATTTTCTAAAAAAATTTAAAAATAATTTTATGGCCTATATTTTTATATATACAAAAATTGTTTTTGAGAAATTTTGAATCCCTTTGATTCTTTAAATTTTCAAATGAATTCAACCTAATTAAATATTCCTTGTTTTGTTTTAGTTAAGATTTTAAAAGTACGAAAAATGCAAGAATTCCTAAAAAATTTTAACAAAAATAGAAGCATATTTTAAAAATAAAAAAGATTTTATTTTGATATTTTCCCTATATATAGTATAATCCCTTGTATAGCTTAGATATAAATATATATTATTATATGTAGTATGTATTATTATTTATTATTATAAATACCTTAATATATTTTTAAAACCTTAAAAAATATAAAAGGATTGTTCTTTTGGATATTTCAGATTTTTCTACATTTAGTATATATATTCTACTACATATTATCTATATTGTATACATTACATTATATCATTTTATATCCAACAACAACAACAGAGCCTTGTCCCACAATTAAGTAGGGTCGATTACATGGATTTTTCCCTCCATTCAGATTTATCTTGGGTCAATCTCAGGATTATATTCAAAAAACTAAGATCCCTTCGTTGTCTCTTTTCAACACTTCTTGGGCCATCCTCACCCTCTCTTAGCCGGCTCAACATCCCAAAACTCGTGTCTTCTAACTGGTACATCAACCGACCTTCTTTGCAAATGACCAAACCATATTAAGCGATTTTCTCGTATCTTATCCTCGATCGGAGCTACACTAACTTTCTTCTATTTGCATCATTCAAATTCGATCTTTACACGTGTTTCCACACATCCACCTTAGCATTTTCATTTTTGCTACAGCCATTCTCTGCACATGTCTATGGTTTACATGCCAACATTCAGATCAATAGAGCATAGCAGGTCTCACAGCTGCTTTGTAAATCTTTCTTTTGATTTTTAAAAGAATTTTCTTATCACAGAGAACATCAGAGGCTCCTTGATGACTCCTAAATTGCGTGTGTTAAAAATAGGTATTTGTTGTGTATTATAGGCGGCAATCGGAATCGGTCAAGAAAAAATAACCACAATTATTTAGTCAATTTTTAATCACGTGGTTTTATTTTTATTTTACTTGGGCAAGTCCCAAGGCCAAACACAAGGAGGCAAAGGAACAACCCAGAATTATTTCTATTAAAATTCGTGCGCGGTTTTCGAGGTGGTCTTTTTTTATAATTTTCAATGCAATAAAGGATGCAAATGCAATTTTGGCCTATTTTAGGGACTAAAATGCAATGATCAAACAATGTCCAAAAAATATGAAACTTAGCATGCAGATTATGATGAAATGAATGCACAGTAGTCTTTTTTAAAATTTTTAGATGCAAGATGAATTTTCTATGAATTTTTAAATGCAAACAAGATGAATATTAATATTTAATTATAATAAATATTAAACCTAATTATTTTCAAGGGATAAAAGTATCTCATATCTATCACTAGGTGATTGATCTCAGAAAAATCCTAAACCTCGAAAATGTGAGATTTAATACCTTTTAAAAATTAAACACTAGAATATGTAAAATGATTTTTACAAGGCAAACTATGCTTGCAAATACAATTATTTTTGGGCACAATGTTCATCACAATTAATTCTACAATCTTTGATTTTTTGGGAATTTTTAGAGCAACAGTTAATCAATGATAAATTTTAGAGCACAAAATGGGCAAAATATTCAATTTTCCACAAAATTATTAATTAACCATTGATTACAAAAATATCCACAATGTGTCAAAATGTGGAGAATTAAGTAAGAAACAAAATGTTATTTTTGGATAATAAAATAGTGCAATGTAGCGGTCTAAAATGATAAAGGAATACAGGGTTATTTATGCAATTTTAAATAAACATGAAACTGTAAAGGGGGACTGAAATGTAAATACCAATAGTCCTAGGTGACTTCTGCAAAATTCCAACCGTGGGTCAACAATGTAAATCCAGCATCCACCATGGGTGTTGTTGTAAAAGTCCCCCCGATGCACGTGCGCCTCACGTGCGTGGGGGTCTCAGGACCAACGCCCAACCGGCGAGGAGCGGAGCTGACAAGAGTGGTGGAGGGTCGACATTGGCTCCTAGAGTGGCGGTGAAAGTGTCAGGTGTCTACCGCCTGGCGGTCGCCCTGCGGTGGTGAGGAGCGTCGAGGACGGTGGCGAGGAGTAATCGGCGCCTGGCCTTCGTGGTGAATCTGGTGAAGGTCTAAGCAGGAGGAGAACGCATGGCGGTGGAGCGGGGTACCTCTAGGATATTGTCGGTGAAGATGGCGTTGTTGCTGGAGGTTGAGGCGGTGAATAGCGAAGGAAGTCGAAGTTGATCGTCGTTGTCGATGAAGTTCGAACAGGTCGTTCGTCGTTGACGATCGGAGGTGGTAGTTGTCGGTCATTGGCTCAACGGTACGACACCAGAGCTGGAACAGAGGCGATGAGGGGAGTCGTCGTGGGCTACAACGAAGAGGGTATTGCTTCGGATCTCGCTGCGTGAAGAGGAGCTCGCTGGGTTGTCACCACCGGCGGTGATTTTGTGGCTCAGGGATAATCGGAGGATGAAGCTCGAGGGAACGACCGGTGAAGCTTTTATTGGGAAGAGACCCAAGGCCGGAGAAGGAAAGGGAGGGGGCTGATGGATTTGACGCGATCGGATCGTGAGCAGGCGAGAGATCTGAGGAGATTCACGAGATCGGGGATGGTCGGGAGTGACGATACGTGGGGAGAAGATTGCGACGGCGGCGGTGAGTTTTGCGGTAGAGAAATCGGGGCGGTGACGCTCTGATTTGGGAAAGTAGGGAGGAAGGAGGAGGTCCCTGGGCCATCCGATCAGCCGAAGATCGGATGGCCTAGATGGGGCCACGTGGCGGCCGAAGGCGAGGCTGGCGAGACACGTGTGTGGCACGTGCCTGGGAGGCACGTGCTACGCATGTGCGGGGTCTTTTTAATTTTTTTTAATAAAAAATGATTAATAAAAATCCCAAAAATGACTGACACGTGGCGGCTCCAGGAGCTGCCATGTGTCAGTACCCCAAAATTTAGAAAATAAAAACATTGTAAAATCCTAAATAAATAGCAAACAACCTCGGATAAAAAAGTTTTTTCACGAAAATTGCTCGTCTCGATGAGATCTACATCTTTTATGAAGACACCAAAACCAAAATCGATTAATTGCACAAAGTGATATTTTTGGGGTATCCCATGTACATAGAATACCTTGATTTTTGGGTTTTGTAATTTTTTTGTCATTTTTAAACTAGATAAAAATCCGGAAAAAATCTAGTAAAATTAAAGGTAAATATTTACACATTAATCTAATTTTTTGGATTTTTATTAATTAAGAAAAAGAAGGAATAAAATAAACCACGAAATGACCAATTTTGTACAGACAATTAGTGAATACTCGGACTCAATTCTTTTCTTTGATTTCAAGCTCAGTTTGGATTTGAATTTTTATGCATTTTAATAAAACTTTTATCAAAGAAGATAAATGAAAAAGAAATAAACTAAAATAGGTTAATTATGTACATAAAATACTAGGTCAAAATCAGCTAAAATACAAAATGTACAAAAGAGGCCCAAAACCCAACTTTCACATATGAGCTCCGATTCACTTGTCTTGGTCTTGTTTTGGAGGTAATTGAATGTACATTAGTTCAAAAGTGAGTAGGATTAAAACGGACACTGGATGAGGGAGATATGAGGGTTTTAGTTCGAAAATCCTGAAACTAGGGTTTGGGTTTTTGGTCCACTTACTTGGGTTAGTTATTTTTTTTGTATTTTTCATTTATTCTTGTTAGTGATATGTACATAGTAGACTGTTTTGGGTCATTTGGAGTTTGCATGAATGAGCTAAAAATCAGGGAAGTTAGGCTATTTACATGTCAATTTTTGTTGGGATTTTTGGCTTCTTATTTTGTGCAGAAATGAGTGCTAAAATGCAATTCTTATTAAAGCATGCATGAATGCTAATTATGCAGAATAAATGAAGAAATGCCAATGATTTTGAGAGATTTGAGCTTAATTAATGAGATTTAGAGTGATGAATCTAAGATACATCATCCCCCTATACTTAAACCATGCTCGTCCCTGAGCATCAAAAAGAAATGCCATGAGGAGAAATGAGATTGGGTTCCATACCAAGACCATGAGCTGAAGGTGAAAATGAAACTAAACTCGACCTTTGGATTAATACTTTGGCGGAACTTCTGTGAGACTTAGAATTTTAAAAATCAACAGCCTTCAAGTTCTACACATCATTGTCACATTTTCGGCTCAGAAGTCACCTTAGATCAATCCTCTTCCCAAAGCATACCCTATGAACATGGAGCAATCGACTCATATGTGTAAAAGGTTTTAGCTCTTCCCATCCAGAATGCCGGACTACCATGCAAACCTCCTCTCCAGTAACTCGTCCTCGGGGAGTCAGGTATTTCCTTCTAAGGTCTGTCGCGTTGTGTTCATAATCGAATTGGGGGAGAAGTTAGAAGAAGGAGAAAAGAACTGGAGGGTGGCCAGTGTAGTCACCTCTGCTTATGAAGCTGGCTAGTGTAGCCGAGTCTCCACCAAGATCTGCAGGTTTTCTTGAAGCCTGGACATTTTTGGTCAGATATTTATTTGGTAGAATGCTTCATTGTATTTGGATTTTTGGTGGTTCTGCTTGGATCTTGTTGTGCCCCTACGGATATATAATCTTTTTGTTTCCCTACATTTTTGGGGTCTTAGAAAAAACTGTGCCCATCCGTCCATCCCTTTTCCGAAGCTTTATTTCAACCCGTACTCCGGTCTTTAGATTTCCACACTACCAGAAAAGAAACTCACACAGTCTTCCACCATCCCGTCTGAGTTGAGCTAAGTGCATAGTGCGAGAGTACAAATTAATTCCCTATTCCAGAGTTGTACCCAGAATGAAGAGACCAGGTTAGACACTAAGAGTCAAACGCTGCACATTGTCATGTGGAACTCAAAGAATTAAGTCAGAGACCTGAAGCTTCTAAAATCCTATTTCTCGGTGAAGTTCCTCTGAAAATTAGATGGATTAAGTTCAAGTCCAGATTACTCTCGATTTCTGCTCATAACTCGGTTCAGAACCCAAGGACTTTTCACATATGCAAATGAATGAAATGTTGGATGAAGTGCAGGTGTGTGAAAATGCAGACACAAAATTTTATTTTATTTTATTTTTTATTTAAGGGATTTTTGTTTTTTATGCAAAAATGAATAAGAAGCTATTTTTTCAAAAATTTTGGTTTGGACACAGTCAGTGTTAGTAGTAAAACTCTTTTTCTTTTTCTTTTTTTCTTTTTTTATTTTTGTTTTTGTTGTTGTTTTTGGTTTTTTTTTCAAATTAATTACCCACCCTGTAAATACATATAGACTTACGTGAAAGTACGAGATATGGGTAAAATATATACACAGTATATATACAGACCCCCTATACTTAGCGAGTGTTGTGTCCTCAGAGCACAAGAAGCGTAAAGAAGACATAGCTCAGGCTAAGCGTAAGAAAGTGAAAAGAAAAAGAAAAAGATGGATCAAAATGCCCCCCTGTACTTAGGTTGTGAACAGTCTAAGTATAGAAGAAGAGTGAAAAATTGAGATGGTCGAGATATGTGGATGAAGAGAGTATTTACAAATGGGCATCGGTTCCCCCTATACTTAGGCTCTGGTCAGCCTAAGTATGGAAGAAGGGTGGAAATGGAATGATCGTGAGATGGGGAGAATGGTATGTACAGATGGCATCAGTACCCCCTTATACTTAGGCTTTGGCCTAAGTAGATAAAGAAGCTGTACAGGGAGACCGATGTGGTCGGGAGGGAGGGTGGTTAGCGGATGATTAAGGCGGTTTTCGGCTGATCTTCTTGTGAGCCTGCGGTGGGCGATCATAATGACGAGACGGACATGAAGCATATGATTCCCAACTATTATCAGAGCTATCCCTAGAAAAATCATGGTGGATAGTAGATGAAGTGTTTGAGCCAGATGAAAGGTATCCATCATCAAAGTTATCCTCAGAGGAATAGTATTTGAAAGTGGACAAACTTCAAATATTCTGGTCTTTTTGTTTCTTCAGTTGTTTTCTCAGAATTCATTCCTTCTTGGGATCAAGCGGTTTATCCTCGGATGAATACTCTGAAGCACCAGTCTCATTCAACTCAAAAGAAATAATTCCAGTGTACTTGATGAGGGCAGGAGCATCAGCTTTGGATGAATAATAGTGAGGAACGAGACTCGTCCCACGGGAATTGAAGTTTGGATCCTTGTGAAGATATGGTTTTAAAACTACAGAGTAAACTCACTCATATAGATTACCTTTTCTGGACCTGATGAGGGATCATCGGCTGATTCCTCTTCCGGAAGGTCAAAGGTGACTTTCTTTTTCTTGTTTCGTGAAGATGTCGGTCCACTTGAGTATCCGAATGAATAACCATTGGAATTCTTCTCTTTGGTCGGTGTTCGTCCTGCGTGTTTGTTCCTAGTCTTCTTAATGCTGGTGCACTCTTGATTTGGGATGATTTGGTCAAGATATTCGTAGTAGGTTGCCCCTGGGTGCGACCATGCATATGTCTCAGGATCATAATAGAAACATTCTTCAATTTTGACATCGGTAGGAATTGAAATACTGTGGAGAGTCTCTGCATGTTCGTTCTCAATTGATTTGACATTGGAGCATTCTTATGTCGAGTTTATGTGATCAAGGTAGTCAGAATAGGTTGACCTAGGGTGTGACCATGCATACGTCTCCAGGTCATATGATTCATATACTTGATTCTCCATGGTGAGAGCAGCTGTGAATGGAGCAGGGGGAGTCTCTAAACCAATAGTCTCATCAACAACCTCTATCTCAGATGTAGCAATGGGGTAGGTCTATTCTACCGCTTCATGGTTACGGTTGTTGAGGACTTCGTGGGTTACCTCAGAAAATCATGGTTCCTCAAAGTCTGGGTGAGATTGAAGTGCTTCTAATGCTGTAAAATTGATTTCCCAAGTCTCACATTCAATAATTGCCTTAGCCAATGCTAAGAATGGCTTTCCGAGAATAATTGGAGACTAGGTGAATTCTCCTTGATGCTCAATATCAATGATCGTGAAGTCTACTTTGAGCGGAGCACCTTGGAAAGTCATGATGACAGAAATTATCGATCGGTCAACCAATTGAACAATCTCTCGTATCTTCCTGATCGGTCCAAGTTTGAGTTCATGAAATACATAGGTCGGGAGGATATTGATCGGTGAATCGTCATCAATTCGAGCATGGGTGAAAATTGTGTCCTTGATTACACAGTCAAATCTGGGCAACCGCTTCATTATGCGGCTCTTGGTTTTTCTCCTCAACACCAAGGAGGAGGCCATTGACAACATATATCTTTCAGTCTTTGTTCTAATCCTACCCAACTTTTTCGTCATTAATTTGTCCATTACGAATCCTTTAAGGTCGGAGAAGTGTTCAATGGCCTGTATAAAGGGAAGCTCAAAAATCAATCTTTTCTCCAGTGCTTCCCATAAAGCAGGATCCAAGTTCTTCAGATCTTCTTCTGATTCAATTTCTATGTATTTTTCTGGTTTTTCGATTTTTTGGGTGTTTTTGAATCTTCTATTTTTTGGTATTTTCTGTGTGGTGTGGTGATGTGGTGTCTTCTGTAGATGATAATGGACTTTGATGTTCAGAGTAAGAGCCAGATGCATAGTCATTTCTAGGGGAGTAGTATGTAGAAGTGTCACTGTCAGAATCATCCCTAGGTTTCTGAATATCCTCAAAATTTTCAGCATGAATTCCAATCATTTCCTTATTCATTTTTATGTCCGAGCTCCCAGAGAGTGAAATTAATCGGTCAAATTTTTGAAATCTATCCTCCATTAATTCGAATCTCTTATTATCCTTAAATATCATCCTAAAAATTCTGTTCATGATCAATCATGGGAGCAGTCGGTGTGTGTTCAATAATTTCATCTTCCATTTTCCTGTATGTGCTGAGAGGAGAGTTTCTTAGAATATCTATTATACGATCATTATTTTCTGAAAATTTCTCCTAAAAAATTATGGAAGGAGTCTGCTCAGTGGAAGGATTTTGTAGGAATGTGTAGGTCTCATACTCAACATGCCGTGACTCAGGCATGCAATGCTGGTTGGAGTAGAGTCTACTTCCACTGTCTTGATTGATTATATCCTCAAATAATGGAATCATACAAGGTACATATGTGTCAATATCATCAGTTTGGTCCTCTGTATGTATAGGTTGATCAAAGGAGTGGTATTCGGGTTGGTCAATAGGGATTTGATCGTTACGTCAATCCAACTTTGATAATCATTAAGTGTGGGCCTCTCCATAGGGTGGATTTGATTTCTCGGCCAGTCATGAGACTCAAAAGTAATTTGATCTTGAAATGGTTCATTTGTTTCAGTGAGAAACCGAGAATAAGATGGTCCAGTCCATGATGAAAATTGGTCATGTGTGGTTGAATGGTTCGAGTAAGAATTTAATGAGGGGGCCGAATTCATCTGCGGGTAAAAGTCTCCCGAAAATGTTGGAGGATTATTGAAAGAAGAGGGTTCAGTCGATTTGGGCCAAATCGAGACAAATTCATTTTCATAATATAGATCAGATGGATGCTCGGACCCTTATCATGTGTTTGTCAAAGGAGGTTGATGATGATGAATCGTCACGGTTGATCTCTGTGCGATTTCAAAAGAAAGTTTATCAAATGTGTGGCTTTTGATCTTCAAAATCGGTTCACGCACACCAATGCAAACACAAATCAAACCCCAGGTTCACCAACCCACACAATGAAGCCGTAAGAGTTCGGCTATTATCCTTTCAATTTTAATTGGTGACAAGATAATCTTAGAAAATAATTAAGCGAGCTATTAGGTGCCGAAAATTTTCCTAATGATTGGCCTGAATTCTTACAAATAGTTGCACCTACTTTCAGCCAGTATGGTAGTAAGTACGGACCGTAGAATGGCTACCTGTTACTTGAGGATGGAGCCTTACGCAGTGTCCTCTAAACCACCCACTCTGCTAAAGAAATACGGACCGTTTACCGGCTACCCGTAGATCCTCACTGAGAAGTAGCTAATCGTTTCTGGTAGAATCGGTAGTCAATATAAAAATTCGAGTTTGGGCTCTAGCCTTAAGTGTCTTCTTTCGCTCACTCAGAAAAAAATGCATTCAAGATCGGGGTTGCTCTCCCGCAAAAATTCTTGATTTTATGAGTTATTTAAGATTGGTTATATTTAGCAATCCCAAATTTAATTAGGCGATCACTAAAGAATTAAGTGAGCACAAATACACGTCTACCGTCTAGTCCCAATTTCCTTTAAAATTATGTGATAAAACAGGAGGGAGAAATTCAGGAAAAGCCGATGCACGTGAAAAACTATGATGTATGCTCAGTTAGAAGACTTACAATGAATCCTCACAATCTCTATGTGGGATGCAATACAGGAATTGAAAAATTAATCTATATGGATGCAAGCCGATGAAAAACCGTACCTAGCAGAAAATTCTATTAACGGGGAAGAATTGAGTTGAATTTGGCTAACTTGAACGATCTAATGCGCGTCTCAATTAAAGTACAGTGTGGCCTTATATCCTACGAGCACAATCAAAAATTAAAATGCTCTGAGAGCCGTATGTGCAGGTCTATCCTAAGCGCCACTCAAGTCGGGCCCTACCCTCACAGGAGAGTGGAACAAGCCACGACACACCACAAAATAAGTTCAAGGTCTTTTTTACACACGCGAGAGTCCAAACAAACACCGTTATAAATGAGCAATAAATTACAGAAATTAAAAAGTTGCAGAAATTAAAAACCTAGACTCTACGCTCTCTCATGACTCGACTCGATCTTAAATTAATTACGACTTTTTCGGAAGTCGGTGAAGATGCTTCGGTTCCAAAAAAACGCTCCACATATGACGGGTACCTCGCAAGAAAAATACGAGAGAGAATGTAAGAGAATGACTCAAAAATATATCAAAAAAAAGAAAAAAATACTGAAAATAAAATAAAAAAAGAAAAAATAATAAATGGAATTTACAGTGAAAAATTCGGGGGTCAGACTACCTGAATACGGAAAATCGAACAAAAAATTAAGACAAAAACTAAGCCATTTGTCTCCCCGACAACAGCGCCATCTGACGAGCCCTAAATTGCGTGTGTTAAAAACTAGGTATTTGTTGTGCATTCGTTCGCTAAAAATTAATTTGTCATTTCGTTGTAGGCAGCAATGGGAATCGGTCAAGAAAAACAAACACAATTATTTAGTCAATTTTTAATCACGTTATTTTATGTTTATTTTACTTGGGCAAGTCCCAAGGTCGAACATAATGACACAAATGAACAACCAAGAATTATGTCTATCAAAATTCGTACACGGTTTTTGAGGTGGTTTTTTTGTAATTTTAAATGCAATAAAGGATGCAAAATGCAATTTTGGCCTATTTAGGGACTAAAATGCAATTATCGACAATGTCCGAAAAATATGAAACTTGGACTTGATGCAAATTATGATGAAATGAATGTACGGTAATTTTTTGGAATTTTTGGATGCAAGATGAATTTTCTACGAATTTTTGAATACAAACAAGATGAATTTCAATATTTAATTATAATGAATATTAAACCTAATTATTTTCAAGGGATAAAATTACCTAAGATCTATCACTAAGTGATTGATCTCAGAAAAATCCTAAACCTCGAAAATGTGAGATTTAATACCTACTAAAAATTAAACACTGAAATATGCAAAATGTTTTTTTACAAGGCAAACTATGCATGTAAAATTCTTTTTGGGCACAATGTTCATCCCAATTAATTCTACAATCTATGATTTTTCGGGAATTTTTAGAGTAACGGTTAATCAATGATAAGTTTCAGAGCACAAAATGGGCAAAATATTCAATTTTCCACAAAATAATTAATTATTAATTAATCATTGATTACACAAATGTCCATGATGTGTCAAAATGTGGAGAACTAAGTGAGAAACAAATGCTATTTTTTTATAATAAGATAGTGCAATGTAGAGGTCTAAAATGATAAAGGAATACACGGTTATTTATGCAATTTTAAATAAACATGAAACTGTAAAGGGGGACTGAAATGTAAATACCAATAGTCCTGGGGTGACTTCTGCAAAATTCCAAGAGGGAAACGTGCGCAGCACGTGCCCTCTAATCGATGGGGTTGGATGGCGAATAGTGGAATGGTGAGGGTGGCTTCTACAATTTGTCTATGAGGTCACGTTCCTAGCACGTGACCCATGGGTCGGTGATGTAAATCTTGCATCCACCAGAGGTGTTGTTGTAAAAGTCCCCCTGATGCACGTGCGCCTCAGGTACACTGGGTTCTCGGGCCCAACGCCTGGCCAGCAAGGAGCGGAGCTGACGAGAGTGGTGGAGGGCCGGTGTTGGCTCCTGGAGTGGCGGTGAAAGTGCTAGGTGTCTACCGCCTGGCGGACGACCTGCGATGGTGAGGAGCGTCGAGGACGGTGGCGAGGAGTGATCAGTGGCTGGCCTTCGTGATGGCTTTGGTGAAGGCCTAAGCCGGAGGAGAACACATGGCGGTGGAGCAGGGTACCTCCAGGAGATTGTCGGTGAAGATGGCATTGTTGCTGGAGGTTGAGGCAGTGAATAGTGAAGGAAGTCAAAGCTGATCGTCGTTGTCAATGAAGATCGAACAGGTCTTTCGTCGTTGATGATCGGAGGTGGTAGTCATCGGTCGTTGTCTCGATGGTGGGACACCAGAACTGGAGTAGAGGCAGCGAGGGGAATCACCGTGGGCTGCAACGAAGCGGGTACTGCTTCGGATCTCACCGCGTGAAGAGGAGCTTGCTGGGTTGTCACGACGCAGTGATTTCATGGATCAGGGATAATCGGCAGATGAATCTAGAGGGAACGGACGGTAAAGCTATTATAGGGTAGAGACCCAAGGCCGGTGAAGGAAAGGGAGGGGGTTGATGGATTTGACACGATCGGATCGTGAGCAGGCGAGAGATTTGAGGAGATTCGCGAGATCGGGGATGGCCGGGAGTGACGATATGTGGGGAGAAGATTGTGGCGGCGACGACGAGTTTTGTGGCGGAGAAATCGGGGTGGCGGCGCTCTGATTTGGGAAAGTAGGGGAGGAAGGAGGAGGTCCCTGGGCTATCCGATCAGCCGAAGATCGGATGGCCCAGATGGGGTCACATGGCGACCGAAGGCGAGGCTAGCGGGGCACGTGCGTGGCACGTGTCAACGGCACTATAACTAACAATGTTGAGTATTGGTTGCATAAGATGCAATTTTTGCATTGAATGCGAGAACTGTTACTCGGAGATATGCAAGTGTGATGAATCCACATTTCATCATCTTTATTCTATCATTTTGGCATTAAAAACCCTAGCAAATGCCTGTAAATACCCTTAAATAGAGCATCTTAGCATTCATGCATGTGCACTCAGATAATGTATAAACTACTGTAATTAAGGCCAAAATTATAGAATAAATAAAGAAAAGAAAAAGAATAAAATACTGTAAATATTTTATGACTCAAAACCCCCGAGACCTAGGCATCTTGATGAATAGGTCGACAAGGAATAAAGTAGGGGGAGATAAGGTCCAAAATACAGATGAAAGACCTATATTTTCTATTCATTCTCTATTCATTTTGGGACCTATCTTTGGTTCCACTTTTTATACATCAAATAAAGAAACTTTGTACATGAAAGTTGTAGATAATTTTATAAAGAAAAATACAAAATTGATTTCACAGAAAAAGAATACACAGATAAAACGTTATGATCTGAATAAGAATCCAGAATCCCAACTTTCCAAACCCGTATCTTACAACTGACAACTCCAAATGTGGCAAACTCACCTTTAATTGTATATAGAATAAAATAAGCTAATTAATGGTGGTGGTTTCGCATTTGGCGGAGCTACGGTTTGAAAGTTGAGTTTTGGACCCTCATTGTACATTGTACAGATTAAAATATTCAATTTATTATTTATTTATTATTTTTATAATGTTGTAAATAATACTTATAATAATTGTGAATATTAAAATCAGAATAAAAATGAAAATAGAAATCAAAATAATAATATTTATATACACAAGACATAGATACAATACCTTTGTACATACCTAAACATACCTGTTTATAATTTATTAATTATACAATATAAATCAGAAAAATAAACTAAAAATATATTTATGTATATAAAAGTATTCTATAATTTTACAAAATAAGAAACAAAAATAATAAAATTAAAATATACAAAATAAAAATAAAACGATGCAATATGTAGGTATTATACCTATATAGGTTATAAATGCAAGTTGTAAAAATATAACTCATAAAAATAATTAAAAATCGGAATAAAATATTATATAAAATAATAAACATTTTTTATTAAATAACCTAAAATTAATTAAATCATTTACTATTTTTAATTTAATTTACAATATATTTATTTATCTTTTGTCTTTTTGCGGATGACGTGGCCCAATCAGGCCACGCCATCCGTTGACCGGGGGTCAACTCCTTGACCCCAGGCCTTTGTCTAATGGGCTGTCGCGAGCGCCCTTGTTCTTGGATTTTTCACGGGCGAGTCTTTCACCGTTTGGGCACGCACCCTTCTGCAATGTTGCTCCCCCATGATCCAGCTATCACGCCTATTGATTATCTCGAACCGAGAGCGTTCGATTCGCCTGTTCTTCCTCGATCAAGGGGCCGTGTTCGTCAACCCCTTAAAACCAGCCCTTGACTTGATTCAAAAACTTGGACCCCATTTTTGACCTAGACCCTCCATCTCTCTGAACCATTGACGAGCTGGTGGTGACAGCACCTCGCTCGCATCCTCGGAGACGATCTGGGCAAGGTCCGGGCGCCCCTCCTACCTCCGGTGGTGTCCCCGTCGAGGTACCCCTTTCCCTCGCTCAACCTGGGCTCGAGGCTGTGTCTTCTCTTAGTTTTTCGCCGTCATTTCACTCATCGCATTCCCAGCTGCATTTTCCCCCATTTATCCCGTTCATCCGCTAGTCGATTCGCTAAATCGACATTCGGCCGGAATATCTCCGGCCACCTTCGCCTATCTACGCCCAATCACTCCGCCTTCATCTCGTTTTTTTTGCCATTCCGCGGGGTCGGGGCAATTTACCCCCGACCCTCTCACTTCTTCCTGCAGGTTTAGACATCAAGGAACTCCCCTGGGGCGATTTTGAGAGGCTGCCAAGGTGCTGGAAGCCTTCCAGCGCTGCCGGGTTCGCACGGCTACTCCGGGCTTCGCCGGAGCTTTTGGACGTCCCCAAGGTTTGAAGGAGCGCCGCAGGAAGAGATTGGGGTCTTTTGGAGCTTCAGAAAGCGACGGAGGGGAGGTTTGCTGGTCGGAGGAGTTTCGCCTGGCCGGAGCTCCTCCTGGATCTTCCTCGCCGTTTCCCCGCCGTCGGATCAAAGCTGACCCCCAGTTTTGACGCCAACCGTTGGATCTGCATGCGCCAGCACCGTTCATCACGCTTCGATCTTCTAATCCTGGCCATCCACGCCTAACCGTCATCGGGCGCTTAGGAGCTGACACGTGGATTGGTGGCGGAAGCCACACCATCCGATCGCCCAGGCGCATGGGTAATTTGCATATTCACCCTGCCATTTTTGTAATTTATTAATTAGTATTTAAACTTTCATCTGTCACTTATATTTTTTTGTAATATTTATAGAGAAGCCCCCAAAACATCGTAGATTAGCTTTCAGGTCCCCAGCCACATCAGATCACGTGCTCCTGCACGTGGTATGTAGGCATTTTGCGTGGAGACCCTCGGAGCTTCTGCATATCTTTATTTAGTCTAAAGACATTTGGTTGCAGTTATAAAGTTGTGGTGTTTTTGCCGACATATCCCTGGGGTTTTCTTTAATTACTTAACCGCCCTTTCAGGCGCACGTGTACGTCACGTGGCCTTGGGTATTTTGTGCAGAAAGTGTTGCGGATTTTGTTATTAACATTCACTCCAGAAAATATTGTATTCAGTTCAAATCTTTGCGTGAAAATTGCAAGCAAACCCTGGAAGTTTTATCTATTTATCGTTATACCCCTGCCAGGCCCTTTACTCTTTGCACACTTGTTCTAATTATTTAAGGGCTCATTTTAACCCCAAAAATTCTTAAATTTTAAACTTAAGCCCCTGTTGGCTTATATTTTGACGCCCTATTTTTAGTTTTTGCTTTTATTTTATTTTTATATTTATTAAAAATCAAAAACAAGCTTTTTCTCTACTGTCTAGCTTAGAAAATACCAAAAAATATTAAAACAATTCCAAAAATTCTAAAAAATTTATCTAGTGTCTATTTTATCCTATTTTAGTGTCAGTCCAAAAATCACTAAAAATCTCAAAAGAAAAACACTGAAAATTTAAAAAGACTCAAAAACTTCAAAAAAATATATAAATTCAAGGGAAACTCTAAAAATAGCAAACTGAGTTCCTGTTTGTTCTTTATTTTGTTATTTTTATTTAAAAAATAGTGTGAAAAATTTTGAGTACTGGTTGCTATTTTTAAATCCCATTTTATTCGCAGCCAGCCCTTGTTTCACTGTTTTGAGTTATTTCAGTAATTAAAAATATCAAAAACACCTTGAAAAAAATCCCCAAAAATCACAAAAACAGTAAAAAATCCTAAAAATATCAAAAACATTTTAGTTCTGAATTTTTGGTTATTTTTGCACATTTTTATAAATATTTGACCTTGTCTTTTATTACCTTGCCTTTGAATTCCAATATCGAAAAAGAAAAAGAAAAAAATATAAAATATAAAATTATAAAAATCAGAAAATTAAAAATCAAAATACAAAATTAGAAAGTAAAATAAAATAAAAAAATTAAAATTAAAAACCCACAAAAATTTCATTTGCTTGCTTGCTTAGTGTAGACATATCACACACACACACTTGAGCACAATTTTTGAATTGCCCTGCTTGCTCCCTGTGTTCGAACTCTCTGCATACTTGTCACTATACACCATTTGTGCAGAGTTAAAAATAAATTTTAACTCCACATTAGTTCTAAATTATTGATCTTTAGTGTGGGTTAATTGTTGATTAATTTCAGAATTTGTGTGGTCAAACACCGACTGTTGACTCGCCTTGTGAGTCGATACAACCACATCGATTTTCGAGATTATCAAATGGCACCGTTGCCGAGGAGCAACAACGAGTAGTTTACATTTTGTTTGTTTGTGATTGTCTACCATAGCTTTAATTTGTATCTCTCTTACATTTTTGATATATTTTGATTGAGGTATTCTGACCACTCTTCTTTGTCTTCTTGCGAGGGACCGCGGAGCGAGGCGGGTCGCCTAGGTGACCCGAAGCAACCTTGGGAAGCGGAGCCGGCTATTCTCTAGCCAAGCCGGCAGGAGAGAGCAGGAGGAGTGAGAGAGTGGTAGTTTAGCTTGCATTTTATTTTTGTGAGAGAGTGATTTGTTGAATTATAATAATACATGTGCACTTGGACTTTCGGACACTTAGACACTACCGGGCCTAATTTCCGGGTGTTTGTTCACCCGGGGGCTCATCGTGGTTTTTATCGCGTTTTCATCGCTGTCATTTTCCGGTTTTGTTTTCATTTTTCCTTTCTTTTGTGGATTGAGCTCTTAGATTAGGTCCTGCTTGATTCGATCAGAATAGGTCCAAACACACTAATTACCTTTGCATGTTCCTATAGTTCGTATTTGGACTTAGACTAATTAAATAGTTAGCTAGTAGCTTCCGATCCACGCGCCGCGAGCTCACACCCGAACAAGCGCTTTCTCCTAACTCAAATGTGTTGAGCAGAGGAGGGGTGAGCCTAGACCGGACACTCGGATTAGGAGTTAGTAGCTAGCTTGTGATTCTTCACGCTAGCAGTTGCCTGTTCTAGGACGATTTCCGCTTGCATATCGCCATGTAGCTTAGGTTTAAAAATTCTGCTTTGCATCCCGCATGGAGAGAGCTGGGATTCGCTGTAAGTCTTCTTACTTTGCATGCATCATTTAGGCACAAAGGTGAGATTTCCACCTTGGTGTCGACTTGCATGGCTTTTCCGACTCTATTCTCCCTCTGTTTTTGGAACAAAGTAGGATCAAGAAAATACAAAAAAAACCGTTAGGCGCTTGTTTGATTCTACTCAAAAGAAGCGATAACACCAAAAAAATTAAAAAAGGGGCTGCTAAGAAAACTTGACCAAAAATAAAATCGGTAATTGGATTCATTGCTTGGGGAGAGTAACACCCTCACTTGTATTCAGGTCGCATGGGAAGGTCTCCTTCCAAGTGAGGTGAGCGCTTCGTAAGGATTAGAGCCCAAAACCCAACTTGTGGCTGCCTTGTGTATCGCCTGGATTTCCGAAGTATTGGCGCTACTATCGTACGTAGTCGAGTAGGACTTGGTTGCCATTGGTGACTCACTATTGTGTGAGCGCCGACCTTGTCCGAAGTACCGAGCTTAGGCCACGCCTTCACGGGTGTGTCTGTCTCACCGGCTGCATCCGAGTAGGATCTTGCACGCTCACGGGTGATTCCGTTGCGAGCGAGGTCCGAAGTATCGGTTTCGCCTATCGGCTTCCTCCCTCTATTTCTTTGGCTGAGTAGGGATCCAGGAAGGGTTACAAGGACCTCAAAACGCGCAAGTTACAGGTTACACAGGAGGAGGACAAGTACGGGGACACTTTCCTGACAGTACTCTCGCTCCTATCGGTGTAGCGTTCTAAGGACTCGTGACAAGATAAATACCTGAAAACAAGCTAAAATTGACAAGATAAAAGCCGAACCTTCATGGCTTCACGTGTTGAGTTGGTGAATTCACCCCTGCTTTGTGTTTGATTTCTCGAATTATTTAGGTCAAGATCAAAAACACCGCACAATTGTGCGCAATTTTGTTGCATCTCATTTCCTCTTCTTCTTCTCTTGCATTTTCCCTGCTCTTTCCGAATAATCAAGATGATGGGACGGAGATCTCTTAGGCCGACCTTGTCGGCACCGCTATCTAGCACTCCTCATTCATCTAGGAATACCTCGGAGAGTCCGCTCTCCGAGCCCGAGTTCACATCCACCCTGTTCCCCCTCGACCACCCTTCCCATTCTCCTTCTCTCAGTCCAATTGTTTCAGAATTCAGTGCATCACAGAGTTTAGCTCATTCGACAGCACCTGAGATGGCCTCTTTTGCTTTTTCAGAAAATCCAGCAATGGCAGACAGAGGCGAGCACCCAGATGACCACGATCACCCTCCATTCATAATCGATCAGGTGGCCATCAACAATTCCTTGTTAGCGTCCCTGGAGACAATGCAAAGACAGATCCGTGACCAGGGAACATTCATGGGTGATCTGATGAGAGAAATAGCGCAGATGAGAGAGAACCGACCTGGGGGCGGTGGCGGAGGTGGAGGAGGAGGACCCGATGCAGGAGGAGGCGATCCAGACGCTGAGCAACCGCCGCAGACCATCATGAGGGAGCTGCACAACCCAGCTGCATCTCTCACTCACCGGTGGATCATACTCCCGCCAATCCACGGAGATTTCGAGCTTCGGCCCCACACGATCCAACTTCTACCCAAGTTTCACGGGTTGCCGACCGAAGAGCTGCACCTCCACCTCCAAGAGTTTGAAATGATTTGCAGCACTATCCATGATCGGTTGATGACCGAGGACACCATCAAGATGATCGCCTTTCCATTCTCTTTGGTTGACAGAGCCGCATATTGGCTCAAACACCTTGGGCGATTCGTCGACACTTGGGCAGATCTCCGGACCGCATACCTGAAAAAGTATTACCCTCTCGGCCGGACCAACGCAGCTCGAGCCATGATCAGCAACTTCGTCATGATCCCAAATGAACAGTTCCATGAAGCCTGGGATCGATTCAGAGAGCTCATCGACCGGTGTCCACATCACGATATATCCAAGCCCAACTTGGTGCAGAGTTTCTTTTGTGGGCTGACACCGGAGCTGCAGGGGCTAGTGAACGCCTCTTGCGGTGGGTCTTATTTCTCCAAGGGAGAAGACGACGTCTGGGCCATCTATGAAGGAATGGCTGAAAACTCTACTGTAATGGCCCAGGCCCGTGTCTATACACAGCAAAAGCCCCCGCAAGGAGCGGGATCATTTCAGAGGATCGCTCGCATCAATGCCGGTCCCAACACAACGTCGGTAGCCGCAGCCCAAGCCGAATCAGCCGCAGCCGACATGGGCATAATTAGTGAGAAGTTGGACCGCATGGAGATCCTCGAGAAGAAGCAAAACCAAGGTCTTGCTCAGATGGACCTTCTCACCAAAACCATGAGTGACCTGAAAACTCAAATCCTATGCATTCAGGAGGCACAAGCTCACGCCCAACAGCCTCCCAGGTCACGGGCTGACCCCAGCAGTAGCAGCTCCAACCAACCCTCTACCTCATACCGATAGGTGAATCACATCCAGGCAGAGCCGGTTCCACTGCTACAGTATCATCCAGAGCAACTGCTGTCTCAAGAGACTCAAATGGTGGTCTATCAGCCGGAGCAGCCACTGGCAGTTCTTCCTCCACCCTCCTTCGAGCAGGAACCATTGATGGAAGTTAATGGGATTTGGTACGACCGGTACCCTCAGCCCGGGATTCGTCGGGATCACCCCGGATTCCGTTGGGGCAATGGTGGATCCTCTTCCCAACAGCAGAACCCTGCCCAAGGACACTAGAACAGCCAGCCACAGCAGCATAACCAGCAGCCCCAGTACGCCCAGCCGCAGCAATATCACAGTGGTCCTCGTCCCACCTATCAGGGACAACAGTGGAGGCAGCGCCAGCCGCCTCAGCAGTCTTATCACCAGCCTTCCCCCCAGTATCAGCAGCAACACCAGCAGCAGCAGCCCCATTTCCAGCAGGGACAGACATCCGGTTCTCAGGGTCCAGCCTTTGAGAACCCAGCCCTCGATGATCTTGCCCGCTTGCTATCTGAACAGCGAGCATCTTTCAGGCAAGAAATGGATGAATTCTGGCAGGAGATGCGGGATATTCTCAAAGGCAAAGCCGCCATACCCGCTCAGATCGAACCTAACCCTAATAACCTTAAAAGAAAATCTGAGCAGGTAGAGTTCACAGAGGATACCTCTCCTAGTGATTATTTGAGTGACATGTCTTATTCCTATTATGATGCTGATTTTGTTACGACTAGGAGCGGTAGGATGCCAGCCGGCAGCGCCTCCTCTGAGCGACATCCAGATGCAGGATCAGGAGCGCCAGAGGAGCAGAGGAGCGGTGCTGATGCCGCCCATGATGATGTTGAAGACGGTAGTGCTGAAGCTACCAATGATGGAGAGCTAGACGACGGCGCTGATGCCGTCGAGAGATCAGATGCAGACGGTGGTGCTGGAGCCACCATTTTGGATGCTGAACCAGAGTGCGGTGCTGATGCCGCAAAGACCGGTTCTAGTGGTGGCACTGAGGCCACCACATCCACGTTTGTTGAGCCGCCATCTGTGATGTTGCCACATTTTGTACCTAGAGACTGTGGGATCAAAAACAAAAACAAAAATATGAATAAAAGAAAGGTTTCTGTTCAAATTGCAGATCCATATGTGGTGAATGATGATTGTATGGATTCTCCTTCTTCACAGGCACAGGGACCGATTCCTAGTCCTCCATCTGAGGAGGCCCCCTACCATCCCCTTCCCTGAGGCACTCCGCCGAGCGAAGGGGAATAAAAAAGAAAATCCAAAAAAGAACCAGCAGGTAGAGTTCGGCAACGAAATGATTGACAGATTTCATATTCAGCTGACTCTACGAGAAGCATTTGAGCATATCCCCTTCTTCAAGAAGAATTTGAAAGAAACAACTACTGTCTGAAGGAAGAAGAGGCACAGAGATCAAATCCATATGCTCACTCATGACACTTGCTGCGCCATTCAGAACACATTGCCAGCCAAGCGACCCGATACAGGAGCTTCCTATGTCAGATGCGAGATCCAGGAGCAGCGGTTCGATCGTACTCTATTAGACAATGGGTCTTTGATCAACCTCCTTCCGGCAGCCTTACTCAAGCAGTTCGAGTTTGGCCCTCTTCTTCGAAGCAGAATGGTCCTTCAGTTTGCTGATAGGTCGATTAAGAGGCCGAAGGGGTTGTTGAAGGACGTGGTCGTTACCATTCAGGGCCTGAAATTCCCCGTGGACTTTGTTGTATTGGACATGGAGATCCCTGAGTCGGTAATCGATGCCCCCATCATACTTGGACGCCCATTCTTGGCCACTGCCAAAGCGGTATCCGATCATGACAGTGGGACGGTATGTTTTCGCGTAGAGGGCGAAAGCATACAAATAGATATGATCGACCAGACCAGAGCCAGAGAGTTGGCGTGCTCAGAACAGTCCAGCGAAGCTGAGCAGATGACAGAGGAGGAGCTAGACATCCACCAGGTTTGTGATTTTGAGATGACTGATGATGAATCCAACTGGAAAGATCCCGTAGCACCGACCCTCGCCTTGCCTACAGATTCACTGTATCTCAAGCTCATGGCAGTCGAGAGCCGGGAGAGCACATCCCTGGAGGAGGATATCTCTGAGGCTGACAGTGTTGTGATGAGTGGTGCTGAGGAATTTCAATCATGCTCATCTTCTTCTGATCCCTCGGATTCAGACATTGACTGGGATGACTTTGATGACTATTTGCCTTGTCTGATTCCTTTTGAGCCAACAACCATGACAGAGTGCGAGCCAGTGCAGTTTATAGATGATTCAGCAGGCCGCCCTTCGTCAGAAATTCATGCAGAGCGAGAGTTCTCCCATGCAGACCTGGTAGCATTTACACAGACGTATCAGAAGCCAGATCTGCCACCTCCCAGTTGTCCAGAAAGGAAACCTCTGCCGCAGTCAATGACATACAGATTCCTTGCGGGTGAGCCAGAAATGTACCCAGTCATTATCTCAGCAAATTTGACTGGAGAACAAGAATCTCGTCTGATGGAGGTTCTTGAAAGAAACCGCAAGGCAATCGGATGGAGTATAGCTGATCTCCAGGGGCTGAGCCCAAATCTCTTCTCTCACCACATTTATCTTGAGGATAATGCTAAGCCGTCGTGTGAGTTCCAATGACGGCTGAACCCGAATCTCCGAGACGTAGTCATGAAAGAAATTTCCAAGTGGTGGAGCGTCGATTTCATCTATCCCATCTCCGACTCCAAATGGGTAAGTCCGCTATATGTGGTACCCAAGAAGACATGTATCACTACAGTTGTCATTGAGTCTGGTGAGGAGATCGCGACCAGAGTACCAACTTCTTGGAGGGTCTGTGTGGACTACAGACGATTGAATGAGACCACCAAGAAGGATCACTTCCCGCTACCCTTCATTGATCAGATTATCGAGCGGTTAGCTGGGAAGAGTCATTACTGTTTTCTTGATGGGTACTCTGGATATAATCAAGTGGCCATTGCGCCCGAAGACCAGGAGAAAACGACATTCACCTGTCCGTCTGGGACTTATGCTTTCAGACGGATGCCCTTTGGTCTATGTAACGCTCCGGCGACATTCCAAAGGTGCATGTTGTCCATCTTCTCGGACATGGTGGGGGACTGTTTAGAGGTCTTCATGGATGACTTCTCGGTCTATGGCGACGGGTTTGACGCTTGTCTTGACTGTCTAGACCGTGTGCTCAAGCGCTGCATTGAGGTTAATCTTGTCTTATCCTGGGAGAAGAGTCATTTTATGATGACTCAAGGGACGGTCCTTGGTCATATCATCTCCAACAGGGGCATGGAGGTCGATCCGGCTAAGGTGGATATCATCAGAAAACTCAATCCGTCGTCCAACTTACATCAGTTACGGTCTTTTCTGGGGCATGTCAGTTTCTACCAACGGTTCATTCAGGTTTTCAGCCGAATTGCCCGACCGCTCACTGACTTGCTGACCAAAGACATCGAGTTTATTGTTAATGATAAGTATCTTGAATCTTTTGAGACTCTCAAGAATATGGTTGTTTCAGCTCCTGTCCTTCAGCCACCCGATTGGTCTCTCCCCTTCGAGATCATGACGGATGCTTCCGATTTTGCCGTTGGGGCTGTACTCAGACAGAGGAGGGATGGTTTACCTTTTGCCATTCACTACGCCAGCCGGACTTTGGATGCCGCACAGAGGAATTACACTGTGACTGAGAAAGAGATGCTGGCCGTAGTCTTCGCTCTTGATAAGTATCGATCATATATTCTCGGATCTAGAGTGACCATTTACACTGATCATACCGCCATCCGGTATTTAATGGCTAAGAAGGATGCCAAAGCACATCTCACCAGATGGATCCTTCTACTCCAGGAATTTGATATTGAAATTAAGGACAAGCCTAGAGTCAAGAATGTGGTGGCGGATCATCTCTCCAGATTGGAGAATCTTGAGGAATCTGAGCCCAGCGCACCTATCACAGAGACATTCCCAGATGAGGCGATCTTGGCTGTCACCTCACTCCCATGGTATGCTGACATTGTGAATTATCTTGTTGCCAAGACGATCCCACAAGGTTGGCCCAGGCAGAAACTTGAGACCTTCCTGGCGAAGGCCAAGTTTTACCATTGGGAGGATCCCGTCCTTTATCATGAAGGAGGGGACAGTATCTGGAGAAGGTGCATTCCTCAAGAAGAGCATCATAGCGTCCTCACATACTGCCACAAGCTTGAGGCAGGAGGACATCATTCTGGAAAAAGGACAGCACAGAAGGTGCTTCAATCCGGCCTATGGTGGCCTACTCTCTTCAAGTATTCTGATGAGTTCGTGAAGAGATGTACTGACTGTCAGAAAATGGGAACCTACGGACGGAGAGGCGTGATGCCCATGCAACCCATTCACTTCTATGAGGTTTTTGATGCATGGGGGATTGATTTCATGGGCCCATTTCCTAAGAGTCAGAGATTCGAGCATATTCTGCTCGCTGTGGATTATGTCAGCCGATGGGTTGAGGCCATCCCCGCCCGAGCCGCAGATGCTAAAACCGTTTGCAAATTTTTGAGGAAAATATCATTTCACGGTTCGGGGTACCTAGAGTCTTGATTTCAGACGGGGGGTCTCACTTCATCAATGATAAAGTCAGGGCCCTTGCAGACGAGTTCGGCATTGACCATCGGGTTGCCACTCCTTATCACCCTCAGACTAATGGTCTTGCCGAAGTATCGAATCGGGAGATAAAGACAATCTTGCAGAAAGTTGTCCGCCCAGACCGAAAGGATTGATCACAGCTTTTGGACTCAGTCTTGTGGGCTTATCGGACTTCTTTCAAGAATCCATTGGGGACGTCTCCCTTCCGTCTCGTCTATGGCAAGCCGTGCCATTTGCCAGTGGAAATCAAGCACAAATCTTTTTGGGCAGTTACTGAGTTGCTTCTAGATCCCGAGAGTATAGGAGACCAGAGAAGAGCTGAATTGGCAGCCCTGGAAGAATTGAGAGACACAGCCTTTTCGAACAGCCTACAGTACAAAGAGAAAGTGAAGACATGGCACGATTCGCATATCAGCCATAAACAGTTTGAGCCAGATCAGAGAGTATGGTTGTTTGATTCCAGGCTGAAATTATTCCCAGGGAAATTGCAGAGCAAGTGGAAAGGACCGTATGTGGTCAGGAAGGTACATGACAATGGCAACATCGACATATCCGAACCGTCATCTTCCTCTACCTTCCGCGTCAATGGTCAACGCCTGAACTATATCTTGATCATGATCCACCGACCATTGACGTTGCCCCCATTCTTCTGGTATGAGATGTGTCCTTTGATTCTGATCATCTGCATCTCATACATGATAATCAATTCCATCTTCCGTTGTACAGATCCATCTGTTCATATCACTTTCATCTGTTAATTTATTTTCTTCTTTTCTTCTTTTCTTCTTTTCCTTTTCTATCTTCTTTATCTATCAAAAAGGTGCCGCCCTTGTAGACAGTTTTCCATACTTAGGACGTACTTTGTCCTAAGTATAGGGGGGTTGGCACCCCGAGTTCCTTTCATTTTCATTTCGATCCTCTCCATTGTCTCCTCTTCTTGTCTATACTTAGGGATATCTTACCCTAAGTATAGGGGGAGACAATCTGAGTACGATCTGTTCATTCACACCCTTGACCCTCCCTGCTTTGTATACAGTCTGCTATACTTAGGATTATTTGATCCTAAGTATAGGGGGGACGGTCAACTTCTCATTCGTTGATTCCTTCATTAGTTTGTATTCTTTAGACTTGTCTATACTTAGTACGAGTTATGTCTTCTCTTCTCTCTCCGATCTATGAGGACATAGCTCATGCTAAGTATAGGGGGGTCGTATATACTGCGTATATACTTTAGCCATAACTCGTACTTTCATATTTTCTTAATAATATGGCTAATAATTCTTTAAAATTCATTTAAAGTCCTTAATAAAAAGATGTGGTTATTCCTCAGATTCTTTTTGTATTTACTGATTAATAAATCAGGTGAAAATGTTTTTTGCAAAATGTTTGAAAAATAGTTTGAAAATCTTTGTGAACATCTATTGAAAACTATTTTGAAAATATTTTGTTACATGTTTTCAACCTGTGTGAAATTGTGGGGTTTGTAAAATTTCTTTTCTTTGTGTGAAATAAAATGTTTGAAAAATGATTTGCAAATGGTTTGAAAATGGTTGCAAAAATGATTTGAAAAACCTATATATACTATTTTGAAAGCCTTTGCAAAATGATTTTCAAATGTGTGTAAAATGTTTGTAAAAATTATTTTGGACTATAGTTTTCAAAAATTGTGTGTAAATTGTTTTCAAATAAGTTTGAGGAATATTTACATCACACCAAAATCCACTATATGCATGTACTTATAAAATTGATCACTTATCCTTGTAAATCCTTAAAATCCACTTCTTGTATATATAAGAAGCACTCCCGTGTACATATTTTTAACCTAGTTTTCAGCCAAAACTTTTTCTTTTCAAAAATCCCAAAAACATTTGCAAAAATTAAAATCCAAAAAACATTTGAAAAATCTTTTTGAAAAATACAAAAAAATTGCATCTGCATATGCATCATCATCATATTTTCAAAAATCCATAAAAAGTTCAAAATCTTTGAAAATTGCATCACAAAAATATTTTCTGCATTGCATAGCATTCGTATTTTTCAGATTGAGTTTGATGGTCGAACAAGTCTAAGTAAAATCCGGAGATTGGAGCTTGATTGGACCTTATAATCTACCTAATAACAGGAACCTTATAGGAATTGGGTTTGAGGTACTTCAGGTCTAGTTGACTTAATTCTTTGAGGATCATGAGACTTGGTTCAATGGATTCTTGACTGCCTAAGTAGAGTATTTCGGAGCACCCGCACGATTCTTGTTGATAATGACCTAACTTGGACACCTGCACCTTTCACATGGCTCAACTCAGTTGGAGTGGTGAGGGGATTGGATTTGCCGGTATGAGACGCACACAAGTGGAAACATTTGTCCTCTTCTAGGGAGGGAAGTGCACCCCAACCCGTCCAGTGATTAGGAAGTCTAAAGACAGGAGGCTGTGGGTTGCGATAAAGCTTCAAAATAGGGATAGTCTACTGGCTCAAGAGGAAAAACTTTTTATGTAAATGCTGCTGTATATAGTATTAAAAAAATGTGTGTTCAGGTATGTACAAAAATAAAAAGCCTGCAAGTACAAAGTCAATAAGCAAGCTTGAGTTCCAAAGTCAAATATGTGAGCCTGCAGCAGGATGACTTGACTACACTGGTCTTGCATCCCAGGATAGGTAGCTACACTGGCTACCGTCCATTCTTCTCTTCACCCCCTCCTCTTGAGCTGGTTGCCACTTGAACTTAGAAGGGAATACCCCGCTCCTCGAGGATGGAGTCAATGGATTGGGGAATCATTGGGTTGTCATACTAGAGAAGTCAGTTTCTTTGTCATTCTAGTTGGGGAGAGCCACCATCACTTACACTGTACAAGTCAGATTCATAGTCGTAAGAGTTTGCGTATGAGTTGAAGTATTTCTGACCTGGCTATTGAGGAGACTTGGATAGAGTTCTGGGATTCTCAAGGGCTGTTGGATTTAAGACACGGTTCTCAATAAGGTTCCGCCCGCACTAAAACTCCAAAGGTCCGACTTAAGCTCCAAACTTTGATTTTGCGAAGACAAGTTTGATAATCAAATAAAATCCAAGTTCTTCTTTTTCTTTTCTTTCTTTTTGCACTTATTGCATAAGTGTTTGCTAGGGACTAGCAAAGGTAAAGTATAGGGGGATGATGAATCCACATTTCATCATCTTTATTCTATCATTTTGGCATTAAAAACCCTAGCAAATGCCTGTAAATACCCTTAAATAGAGCATCTTAGCATTCATGCATGTGCACTCAGATAATGTATAAAATATTGTAATTAAGGCCAAAATTATAGAATAAATAAAGAAAAGAAAAAGAATAAAATACTGTAAATATTTTATGACTCAAAACCCCCGAGACCTAGGCATCTTGATGAATAGGTCGACAAGGAATAAAGTAGGGGGAGATAAGGTCCAAAATACAGATGAAAGACCTATATTTTCTATTCATTCTCTATTCATTTTGGGACCTATCTTTGGTTCCACTTTTTATACATCAAATAAAGAAACTTTGTACATGAAAGTTGTAGATAATTTTATAAAGAAAAATACAAAATTGATTTCACAGAAAAAGAATACACAGATAAAACGTTATGATCTGAATAAGAATCCAGAATCCCAACTTTCCAGACCCGTATCTTACAACTGACAACTCCAAATGTGGCAAACTCACCTTTAATTGTATATAGAATAAAATAAGCTAATTAATGGTGGTGGTTTCGCATTTGGCGGAGCTACGGTTTGAAAGTTGAGTTTTGGACCCTCATTGTACATTGTACAGATTAAAATATTCAGTTTATTAATTATTTATTATTTTTATAATGTTGTAAATAATACTTATAATAATTGTGAATATTAAAATCAGAATAAAAATGAAAATAGAAATCAAAATAATAATACTTATATACACAAGACATAGATACAATACCTTTGTACATACCTAAACAAACCTGTTTATAATTTATTAATTATACAAAATAAATCAGAAAAATAAACTAAAAATATATTTATGTATATAAAAGTATTCTATAATTTTACAAAATAAGAAACAAAAATAATAAAATTAAAATATACAAAATAAAAATAAAACGATGCAATATGTAGGTATTATACCTATATAGGTTATAAATGCAACTTGTAAAAATATAACTCATAAAAATAATTAAAAATCGGAATAAAATATTATATAAAATAATAAACATTTTTTATTAAATAACCTAAAATTAATTAAGTCATTTACTATTTTTAATTTAATTTACAATATATTTATGTATCTTTTGTCTTTTTGCGGATGACGTGGCCCAATCAGGCCACGCCATCCATTGACCGGGGGTCAACTCCTTGACCCCAGGCCTTTGTCTAATGGGCTGTCGCGAGCGCCCTTGTTCTTAATTTTTCACGGGCGAGTCTTTCACCGTTTGGGCACGCACCCTTCTGCAATGTTGCTCCCCCATGATCCAGCTATCACGCCTATTGATTATCTCGAACCGAGAGCGTTCGATTCGCCTGTTCTTCCTCGATCAAGGGGCCGTGTTCGTCAACCCCTTAAAACCAGCCCTTGACTTGATTCAAAAACTTGGACCCCATTTTTGACCTAGACCCTCCATCTCTCTGAACCATTGACGAGCTGGTGGTGACAGCACCTCGCTCGCATCCTCGGAGACGATCTGGGCAAGGTCCGGGCGCCCCTCCTACCTCCGGTGGTGTCCCCGTCGAGGTACCCCTTTCCCTCGCTCAACCTGGGCTCGAGGCTGTGTCTTCTCTTAGTTTTTCGCCGTCATTTCACTCATCGCATTCCCAGCTGCATTTTCCCCCATTTATCCTGTTCATCCGCTAGTCGATTCACTAAATCGACATTCGGCCGGAATATCTCCGGCCACCTTCGCCTATCTACGCCCAATCACTCCGCCTTCATCTCGTTTTTTTTGCCATTCCGCGGGGTCAGGGCAATTTACCCCCGACCCTCTCACTTCTTCCTGCAGGTTTAGACATCAAGGAACTCCCCTGGGGCGATTTTGAGAGGCTGCCAAGGTGCTGGAAGCCTTCCAGCACCGCCGGGTTCGCACGGCTACTCCGGGCTTCGCCGGAGCTTTTGGACGTCCCCAAGGTTTGAAGGAGCGCCGCAGGAAGAGATTGGGGTCTTTTGGAGCTTCAGAAAGCGACGGAGGGGAGGTTTGCTGGTCGGAGGAGTTTCGCCTGGCCGGAGCTCCTCCTGGATCTTCCTCGCCGTTTCCCCGCCGTCGAATCAAAGCTGACCCCCAGTTTTGACGCCAACCGTTGGATCTGCATGCGCCAGCACCGTCCATCACGCTTCGGTCTTCTAATCCCGGCCATCCACGCCTAACCGTCATCGGGCGCTTAGGAGCTGACACGTGGATTAGTGGCGGAAGCCACGCCATCCGATCGCCCAGGCGCGTGGGTAATTTGCATATTCACCCCGCCATTTTTGTAATTTATTAATTAGTATTTAAACTTTCATCTGTCACGTATATTTTTTTGTAATATTTATAGAGAAGCCCCCAAAACGTCGTAGATTAGCTTTCAGGTCCCCAGCCACATCAGATCACGTGCTCCTGCACGTGGTATGTAGGCATTTTGCGTGGAGACCCTCGGAGCTTCTGCATATCTTTATTTAGTCTAAAGACATTTGGTTGCAGTTATAAAGTTGTGGTGTTTTTGCCGACATATCCCTGGGGTTTTCTTTAATTACTTAACCGACCTTTCAGGCACGCGTGTACGTCACGTGGCCTTGGGTATTTTGTGCAGAAAGTGTTGTGGGTTTTGTTATTAACATTCACTCCAGAAAATATTGTATTCAGTTCAAATCTTTGCGTGAAAATTGCTAGCAAACCCTGGAAGTTTTATCTATTTACCGTTATACCCCTGCTAGGCCCTTTACTCTTTGCTCACTTGTTCTAATTATTTAAGGGCTCATTTTAACCCCAAAAATTCTTAAATTTTAAACTTAAGCCCCTGTTGGCTTATATTTGGACGCCCTATTTTTAGTTTTTGCTTTTATTTTATTTTTATATTTATTAAAAATCAAAAACAAGCTTTTTCTCTACTGTCTAGCTTAGAAAATACCAAAAAATATTAAAACAATTCCAAAAATTCTAAAAAATTTACTTAGTGTCTATTTTATCCTATTTTAGTGTCAGTCCAAAAATCACTAAAAATCTCAAAAGAAAAACACTGAAAATTTAAAAAGACTCAAAAACTTCAAAAAAATATATAAATTCAAGGGAAACTCTAAAAATAGCAAACTGAGTTCCTGTTTGTTCTTTATTTTGTTATTTTTATTTGAAAAATAGTGTGAAAAATTTTGAGTACTGGTTGCTATTTTTAAATCCCATTTTATTCGCAGCCAGCCCTTGTTTCACTGTTTTGAGTTATTTCAGTAATTAAAAATATCAAAAACACCTTGAAAAAATCCCCAAAAATCACAAAAACAGTAAAAAATCCTAAAAATATCAAAAACATTTTAGTTCTGAATTTTTGGTTATTTTTGCACATTTTTATAAATATTTGACCTTATCTTTTATTACCTTGCCTTTGAATTCCAATATCGAAAAAGAAAAAGAAAAAAATATAAAATATAAAATTATAAAAATCAGAAAATTAAAAATCAAAATACAAAATTAGAAAGTAAAATAAAATAAAAAAATTAAAATTAAAAACCCACAAAAATTTCATTTGCTTGCTTGCTTAGTGTAGACATATCACACACACACTTGAGCACAATTTTTGAATTGCCCTGCTTGCTCCCTGTGTTCGAACTCTCTGCATACTTGTCACTATACACCATTTGTGCAGAGTTAAAAATAAATTTTAACTCCACATTAGTTCTAAATTATTGATCTTTAGTGTGGGTTAATTGTTGATTAATTTCAGAATTTGTGTGGTCAAACACCGACTGTTGACTCGCCTTGTGAGTCGATACAACCACATCGATTTTCGAGATTATCAAAGTGTTGTAAAAGGACATGGCGTAGTCTCTCGGGAACAGAGTGACTGATCAACTTACCTAGCTATATTTCTAAATAGCCTATGATTGTCACATGAGTGCGGGTTTAAATGATTAGCCCATTAATGTCTCTTTGGGCTAGTAGGAGATTGTTGGACATGCAAGCCCAAGGCGAGCCATTATGCAATAAATATTATTGTGAATATAATTCCCTGGTCTGAAATGAAGAATAACCTATTTGCATAATGGGTCCCTTAGTACAATTAGGGTTATGTGCCATGGCCATCTTGATGATCATACAACTGTTGATTTAATTATTGAATCATAGAGGCTGGTGCTTGGATGAATATCTAAAGATTTAGACTGAGTACTCATCAAGCACCATCAAATGATTATTGAGAGATGATCTCCAGCCTGAGTAGGAGATGGCAATCCTTTTTCTCATTTAGGATGATATCTGATCGACCTCTTGATGCAGGCCCTCTGCATGGGAATAGAGATTCAGAGGTGTCAGATTAGTTAGGTAAAAGAGTTGACTTAATGAGATCGAGATAACCAAAGTCTTATGACGTATGCTTTCACGATATAGGCACGCATCCTCTGACCGGAGACAGATGTGTTACTATATGTTTAAGTATGTACATTTGGCAGACTAATAGGTTGATGACCTAATCAAGGTCTATACACCGGTGCACTGATGTGCATACAAGGGCATATGGGTAATACGATCTCTCAAAGGGATCATACAGGTTCATTATTGAACCGGAATACATGACCTCACTCATGAGATATTAGTAAGAATCAAATTCCGTGCACGGCGTCTTGCTTTAGAAGCTTGACTGAATTTGTAGGTTTGATATATACTTTTGAAAAGTATATAATCAAGACCTAGGTATGATATATGCTTTTGGAAAGTATATGATCGATACCAACTTCCAATAATCAAATGAGAAACTTAATGATAAATCCATGAAGTAGATAGTGTAAAATTGATCTTACTTCGGGATTATTCAGGGTCTTCCAGTATGCAGGATGTACAGGTATTGGGAATACTTGAGGGTGATGTGATCATAAACGATTGTATAACCACGACGCTTCCATTCCTAGGGAGTGATTAAACGGGTTTGGATTTTTATGACTCCTCTCAGTAGAGAATTAATCTGATCTTAGTCCAAATGTTGGACATTGATCTGAATATGATTCAGATGAAATGAGATAAATTGCAAATAGCTCTCTCTCTTATATATCATAAATCACATTGATAATATACAAATGATTCATATGGATAGTGTTATCCACATCATTCATATCCAAGATTATTAAATTACATTTAATCATCTTGGATCTCTATTCTCATGTTCCCAAATAATGTGAATCACATTCACATTAGTCACATCTTTGATAATCAAATCACATTTAAAACTCTCTTTATAATATGAATCGAATTCATATTAATCATGATAACTAAATCACATTTAATTACCAATTTACTCAATGCTTGGATACATATATCAACAATGAAATTATAATGAACTCTTTCAAGAATAATGTGCTTTCTCTGCAAATACTTGGAGATAAGGATATGGCGATTGTATTGTTCCACGTATAGTGACTTGGATATTGAAATCACATCTCAAATCCAGATCTCGAGCCTCCCATAGATGCTTGATTAAATCAAGACTGCAAACTGCTAATATAGCCATATCATTAGGGATCATGCTCGGCCACCATTTGTATTTTATTTGGAGGTCTGAACTTAGAATTTACTTGATCCTCTTCCTTGGTATTCAATCCATTAATCATAGGAAAGATACTATTATTATATTATATTATATATATAATGCATTATCATAAACATGTGGAGTTTGATTTGTCATGAAATCTGCTCAACTGACCTCATAATTGATTTCGATCTGACTTGTTGAGACGACATTTACTACAATAATACATTGTACGTATTTTGGAGTTTTGAAGTTTGACTTGGATTAGAAAAATAAAATAAATCGATGTGTAATATGCTTTTAGAAACATATGACTATGGAACAACCCTTGTGATATTCACTGTGTTATAACACTATATATATATATATTAGGTCATTGATCAAAATATCTGATCTCAAAATAAATATTAGAACAACCCATTATATATATATTGCCTTGTAACACTTAAGCCTCTAGATGTAATTTTGTATTAACCATTAGGTCCAGTACTAACAATCCAATTATATTTTGTTAAGTTTAATTCCATTGCATTTCAATTTCACTAACAGTGAAGTCTTCAACGGAATAAAAAATGGACTTTTGTACCATTAATCCAATCTAATCTGATTGTATGAAAGCATGCTTATAATTTTTCTTCCAACCTCTCAATTTTCTTTTTCATCTCTTTTTTATAACTATGATATCCATGCCAAATATAGTCATCTCTTCTTACAAGTCACCTTTAAAACTAAAGCACGGATTTGTATGGTTAAAAAGGAAATGCATGAAACCAATTCCTGACAATTTAAATGTTGTTGCAATTAATTAAATGTTGATGTGAATTGGATTCACATTGGACATTAAATTGAAAATGTAATTTACATTTTATTTTGGGTTGTGAATGTGATTCACAAATTTATAATGGCAAGATTGCAATGTTCACAAAATAGATTGGATTTATTTTTATGAAATAATTTGCAACAAAAGTTGTTGTAGATATTAGAGAGAATCATGAGATAATGTAATCTCATGTACTAGGAGAGATACATCCACCTTCCATATAGGAAGAGTGGATGGCCACAATTCCTATAAGGAATGTGGTGGCCGTCCACCCTCCTCATGGAAGGAGGCTTGCCTCCTGCCTATTTCTCTAATGGAGATTGATTTGATATAAATCAAATTATATTCAATATATTTGATTTTATTAAATTAATTGTTGTTGGTTTTTACCAACACAAATCTTGGCCATTAAAAGAAATACAAATCAATGTGAGCCATTGAATTTGTGTTGTCCATGGATTGGGATCCATGGATCCCAAAATATTATAAAAGGAGAGGCACCCCCTTTGCTCTTCTTTACACAATGAGAACATAAGTCTCTCTCTCTACACGCTCACTCTCTCTCATATGGCCGTCCACCATGGATGCACTAGAGAGATCCTCCATCATCGCGGCATCGTCGTTATGCTGCCCGATCGTTTTCTCGTGGATCTTCGTCTCCTTCGGCGCGCCTCGCTCTTGAAGAAGATGCCGGATCTCGTGTGTCGAGATCAGGAGATCTGCCGCTTGGATCATTAGCATGGATTGCGAGGAGCACGTGTTTCATCAACATGCTCGCAAGCATCTCCTCCGTCAGATCGGACTTGAGACAGGAGGTCTCTTCCTTTAGAGACTCGATCGCAACCACACTTCAAGAGGTAACCCTAATACTTATTTGTGGTTTAGATGAAATGATCCGAGAAGTGTTCTTGGATCATGTGGTTTCATCGCATGAAAATTTTTTAATTTCTGCTGCATCGAGCAACTAGTGCGACTAGTCGCTCCCGATCGCATACGATGTGATCCTCACGCTTCCGTGATGCGCTTAAGGATCTCACCATATCCTTCAGGAAGCAAGATCATATCTATAAAGTCTTAATTTCTTGAAGATAAGACTTTGAGATCACTATCTCAAAATATTTGCCTTCTATGAAGATATCGTTATTACTGCAATCAAGTGTTTTATCACCATAGTAGGATTAGTAATAGTTTACTACTCCCACTGCATGGTAGACATCTGGCTTTTGTACACATCTAGCATACATACGGCTTCTTGGAACTGATGCAAAAGGGCAAGCAGTTTTAGCATTCACATCCTCAACTCTTTGAGGCGCTATCCCTTTAAATAGGTCAGTACCATATCTTGAGGGAAAGAAGCCTTTCTTGGAATTTTCCAGAAAATGGAAATGTCCAAGGTGTACTATTAATGTGACGGTCCCAATACCCTCTTCTCTTTGCTTCTGAACAACTTCAGAACTAAGATCTAAGAGGTATCCTTGAGATCATATCTCGAGGTATGAAACAACCAGATTATAGAACACTTATTATCATCCTTATATCATTCCAAATGTTTAGGATTTTTATCTACATTTAGCATGATGAACACAATGGCACTCCCACTAAGCTTCACACGGTTCATTAAGATTCTATCTAAAATCATAACATTTATAATTTCATCAAATCTTATGTTCCAACTACAAGAAGCTTATTTGAGTCCAAAGATGGACTTCCTTAGCTTGCATACCTTGCTTTCCTCAACCATGAAGCCGTGAGGCTACTTCATGTAATTATTTTCAAAGAGGTATTCAAGGAGGAATGCAATCTTAACTCACATCATGAAGATGTCATAGTCAAGTTGTGTAGCTATGGTTAGCATTATTCTGATGGGTTAAAGGAAGGTCACTGGATAGTAAGTCTCATCGCAAGCGGTGTCTTCTCTTCGGTGTGCAACTCATGTCTACGAACCATGCTTTGAAGGTTTCTACCTTCTCATCAGGTTCCCTATTTCTCTTGAAGATCCATTTATACCTTAATGGGTCTTACCCATATAGGTGGATCCTCGAGGGTCCATATACAACACTTGTATATGAAGTCTACTTTAGACTTTATTACTAACATCCATCTTTCCATGTCATGATCTTTAGAAGCTTCATCATATGAAGTTAGATCATTGTCAGATTCAACTGACAGATGGAATCCATCTTCAAACTTATTTGAAGAGGTATTAGTGTTTCATCTTTAATTGTCCTTTTAGTTTCCGATTCCAGGAGCCTCATTATCATCTCAAGATTAAATGAGTTCCTTTACTTCATTTTCATATTGATTCTCAAGAGAGTCATCCTATAAGAATCATATTCTCAAAGATTAGATCTTTTAAGAATCTCAAGGTCATAAAGTAGGTATCCAATACCATCCTTTATTTTTATAATGAAGTAGCACTTTCAAGTTCTAAATTCCAGCTTACTTGCTTGGAACCTTATTAAGGATATATATTGTAGTCTCTACTACATATATACCTGGAAACTAATAGGTAATTATGCTAAAAATAATTATTGATCAAATCATGTCATACATGATCCAATTGTATCTCCCTACAATTCTCTTGAGTTTAGGTTTATTAGGAGGAGTGAGATAAAAATAATATTCATATCTCTATAAGGTATTCCATAAATTCATCTAATAGGTACCGACTACCTAGATTAGATAAATTCATTAATCTTTCTTCAAACTTTGGTTCTGAACCAAACTTGTGAAATCTTTGAACATTTCAAAGGTTTCTAACTGAAGAGAAGAAATCTCATATCACAAATAATCATCAATAGATATCACATATCCATAATGTTTATTCTGATATAGATGATTCACATACATCAATATGCATGAGATCTTGAATACCTTGACATCTTACACCATTCCAAGGAAGGGTGTATTAAACATTTTTACTTTTGAATACAATATTCACAATTATGTAATATTTGAATCTTTAGACAATCTAAGTTTCATCTCTTACTAGTCTATTGATCACATCAACAGACAAATGTCCAAGGCTTGATGCCAGATCATTGTCAAATGATCTTCATTCTCCTATTGATCTTTTAAGGTTTAATTTCAGTATTAGAAATGTTAGTGAACCATTCATTAATTTTCTAATTTAGTAGAGTCCATTAGATTTTAGATTACTATCTGAAATATCTCCATCATAACTCTTTATGATAGGTCTATTACATAATTCATGTTTATTTCCAACATTTAGAAATAAATAATGAATGTATTCTAATATCTAGGTCATAGAGACATTCTCTAAGACTAAGGGCTCTCCCACTGAAAATAACAAGTCCATCTATCCAATAGAGATTGTTGCAACAATTGCATCAATATCCATGTGGATGACTATTAAACCTTAAAATCAAATTGTATAGTCTTCTAATACATATGCAACCAATTGCAAGTATTATTAGAAGAATGAGATACAATTATTCGACTTTGATCTTATCAAATAAGAAAGTCTATTTCAATGATTATATGTATATGTAGATTATTCCGATGCACCATCTGGATCCTTCTCTAAGGATCCTAGATAGACAAGATAGTCACACTATCAGTACATCGGTTTATTTGTAGTTTTGGCATTCATCCAACTATTTGGATGTCATATGGAAGTCACAGAAGTACAGTCAACCCTTTGACTTTCCTTCTTACTTGGGTCCAACCCATGCTTCCACTACGCTCCCTTTATCTATAAGCAACCATTGCTCAAGACAAAGGATCTCTTATGTTGAAATCAAAATTTCAATATAAGAGTACTTCAACATTTATACATGCTTCATTCAATTCATACAATATGAATATTATAAAGCTTCATGAATGACCAGAGTACAAACAGTAGAATGATGAAACTCATCGTATCTACATCCATCTAAACTCTTAAAAAACATTGGTTCAGGTAGCTACTCAAACATTTTGAATACATCATCTCTTATAGAGCCACCATTCTGCATGATGCAGAGAACCGTGTCATTCATAATTAAATGTCGAGAGCACATATGTATGCCAGAATATCTTCTTAGATTTTATAAGGATTATTTGACAACTACGATCATCATTGACATGTCACTTCCAAAGTACATTCAATGAGAGATCAATATTATAGAGACATACAAACCCTAGGGTTGTAGTCCTATTGTCTATTTAATTGTCATTCCTCATTAATATAAGGAAACTTGCACATTGCAACCACATACAATATGTGTCCAACTGCAAGTACAATATCTTAATCATGGATCCAACCAATGATATTTTACTAGTTATCATTGAGTATATTATTGAGTGGGATTATTGAAGGATTACCTAAAATAAGAAATTTGCATAAATACATATAAATATATACTTTACTTTGATTTAGGAATTTTTATATCAAAGTTGTCTTGCTTTGTTAACACTGAAAGTTCATTCCCTTAATCACTTTCAATGTAACAGATATACTTACCATTATATCTCAAGCAAGATATGTGATCTCCTTCCTTATCTTTGTTACATCCCAATAATATGAGAACCTGTAGCTCAGATAAAAAGAAGCAGGAACATATTCCGCCTTGCAAGTCCAACTTGCATTCCCAATTCGGTCTTTAACACCCAGGCCCACCACCCCTAAGGTGATGTTGACCCATCATTAATTTAACCAACTGTCAACAGGAATAGTACTCGCTATGCGCAATCCAATATCGCCCCAATAATATGAGGACCTGATATTGGGGTCACTACGCATACGACCTTACTCTTTCGAGAAGCAAAGAGCCCGATCTAGATGCGCTTGCTTACAGGATCTGTCGCTTCGGACAGATGTCTCCTACATGTAATCCCTGGCGACAGAACCTCCGCCTTGATGGGAGTTCATGGATATAACTTATGTGATCCTCCATATCATATTCAAATTCTAATTAATCATCATGAATCAGATTCATTATGATTAATTCTTCCAAGGGAAATAACATCTCTATTCATAATAGAGTGTTTTAATTTTAATTGGATTCCAATTAATCTAATCATATTAAATTAATGATCCAATTAATATCCAACAAATAATCTTTATTGTTACTTGAATTATGGTATTATCTCAAATATGTATTATTGTGAATTTTAATAATTAGAAAAATACACCATGATCTCTCCTGCATTATCAAGTCCCTACCCGCTGTCATGGCCAGTACTGACGGGAGTGGGACAGACCGCACACGGTGCAACCTGCTACTCCAACGCTCCCCGACTAGACACCATATCCACCTCGAGAAAAGATAATGCTGAATTGATCATTGTGTACTTGAGATTATAATCAGTTCTTCAACCGAAGTTATACCATATATAATAATAATCAAAACCTTTTTTATTAACTTTATAATGAGATTTGTTAAACAAATCCCAAATCCTATTCAAGCAACATGTTTGTTGGAAAGTGGATTGTGTAACCAATTGTGATCTAGATCATATCTAATCAATTATTGGTTAAGGCAGTGTCATTTAAGGAAATAATTATCATCAATTATTTCACAAATATTCATCCATAATTATTCCAGGAAATTAAACTGTTTAATTTCACAAATTAATTAAATGACAATCACAAGGTTCTTAATTAGGAAAGTAATTTCCAACAGTGATCCTCACTTACTAAAATTAGCATATCTCAATCAATTTAAATCCAAATTAAGCATAGTAAGTTTTTAAAGTTTGCTAATTTGATTTACAATAGAACCTAAGTGATTTTAATTCATTTCAAGGCGTTTCAAATCCGCAATAACTCTTTAATTAAGTTAAGATTCGCAGTCCCCGAAACAATGGATATATGTTCACTAATTTGATCATAACTTGAGCAAACGGATTCGAAATCACGTAAACTTAAATCTCATAGTTTCCTTATTTAATGGGGAACAAAATACAAGTTTTATTTTAGTATTTAAACAATTTAAAAAGGTCCGAAAATAATCACTAAACAGAGATGCAAAAATGAAATACGATAAAAACTTTTGCAAACCCTAACGAACCCAAGTTGGCTTAGGTTTATGGATCGTATCCGAAACCTTAGACCTCCGAAACCTTCGACCTGAGGCTCTGATACCACTTGAAGGATATGGTGAGATCCTTAAGCACATTACGGAAGCGTGTGGATCGCATCGTATGCAATCGAGAGCGACTAGTCGCACTAGTTGCTCGATGCAACGGAAATTTAAAAATTTTCATGCGATGAAACCACATGATCCAAGAACACTTCTCGGATCATTTCATCTAAACCACAAACAAGTATTATGGTTGCCTCTTGAAGTGCGGTTGCGATCGAGTCTCTAAACGAAGAGACCTCCTGTCTCAAGTTCGATCCGACGGAGGAGACGCTTACGAGCGTGTTGATGAAATACGTGCTCCTCGCAATACATGTTGATGATCCAAGCGGCAGATATCCTGATTTTGACACGCTAGATCCGACGTCTTCTTCAAGAGCGAGGTGCACCGAAGGAGACAGAGATCCAGGAGAAAACGATCGGGCATCATAACGACGATGCTGCGACGATGGAGGATCTCTCTAGGGCATCCACGGTGGACGACCATATGAGAGAGAGAGAGAGAGTGGGTGTGTCGAGAGAAAGAGAGAGATACTTATGTTCTCATTGTGTAAAGAAGATCAAAGAGGGTGCCTCTCCTTTTATAATATTTTGGGATCCATGGATCTCAATCCATGGACAACAAAAATCCAATGGCTCACATTGATTTGTGTTTCTTTTAATGGCCAAGATTTGTGTTGGTAAAAACCAACAATAATTAATTTAATAAAATCAAATATATATTGAATATAATTTGATTTATATCAAATCAATCTCCATTAGATAAATAGGAAGGAGGCAAGCCTCCTTCCATAAGGAGGGTGGACAGCCACCACATTCCTTATAGGAATTGTGGCCATCCACTCTTCCTATATTGAAGGTGGATGTCTCTCTCCTATTACATGAGATTACATTATCTCTTGATTCTCTCCAATATTTGCAACAACTTTTGTTGCAAATTATTTCACAAAAATAAATCCAATATATTTTGTGAACATTGCAATCTCGCCATTAGAAATTTGTGAATCACATTCACAATCCAAAATAAAATGTAAATTACATTTTCAAATTAATGTCCAATGTGAATTCAATTCACATCAACATTTAATTAATAAATGTAAATTACAAATAACTCTCTTTCTTATATATTATAAATCACATTTATAATATACATATGATTATTATGGATGGTGTTATCCACATTATTCATATCCATGATAATTAAATCACATTTAATCATCTTGGATCTCTATTCTCATGTTCCCAAATGATATGAATCACATTCACATTATTTACATCTTTGATAATCAAATCACATTTAACTATCTAAGATAACTCTCTTTATAATATGAATCGAATCTATATTAATCATGATAATTAAATCACATTTAATTACCAATTTACTCAATGCTTGGATACATATATCAACAATGAAATTATCCTGAAATCTTTCAAAGATAATGCACTTTCTCCGCAAATACTTAGAGATAAGGACATGGCGATTGTATTGTTCCATGTATAGTGACTTGGATATTGAAATCACATCTCAAATCCAGATCTCGAGCCTCCCATAGATGCTTGATTAAATCAAGATCGTGAATCTAATCTTCTCATTACATCTGAATCATATTCAGATCAATGTCCAACATTTGGACTAAGATCATATTACTTCTCTACTAAGATGAGTTACTAAAATCTAGTCCCGTTTCATCACTCCCTAGGAATGGAAGCGTCATGGTTATACAATTGTTTATGATCACATCACCCTCAGGTATTCCCAATACCTGTACATTCTGCATACTGGAAGACCCAGAATAATCTCGAAGTATAAGATCAATTTTACACTGTCTACTTCAAGGATTTATCATTAAGTTTCTCATTTGACTACTGGGAGTTGGTATCGATCATATACTTTCCAAAAGCATATATCATACCTAGGTCTTGATTATATACTTTTCAAAAGTATATATCAAACCTACTAATTCAGTCAAGCTTCTAAAGCGAGACGACCGTGCACGGAATATGATTCTTCCCAATATCTCATGAGTGAGCTCATGTCTTCCGATTCATTAATGAACCTGTATGATCCCTTTGAGAGATCGTATTACCCATATGCCCTTATTTGCACACCAACGCGCTGGTGTATACACCTTGATTAGGTCATCAACCTATTGGTTTGCCAAATGTACATACTCAGACATATAGTAACACATCTGTCTCCGGTCAGAGGATGTGTGCCTATATCGTGACAGCATACATCATAGTACTTTGGTTATCTTGATCTCGTTAAGTCAACTCTTTGACCTAACTAATCTGACACCTCCGAATCTCTATTCCCATGTAGAGGACCTGCATCAGGAGGTCGGTTAGATATCAGCCTAAATGAGAAAAAGGATTGCCATCTCCTACTCAGGCTGGAGATCATCTCTCAACAATCATTTGATGGTGTTGGATGAGTCATCAATCTAACTCTTTAGATATTCATCCAAGCACCAGCCTCTATGATTCAATAACTGAATCAACAGCTGTATGATCATCAAGATGGTCATGATACATAACCCTAATTGTACTAAGGGACCTATTATGCAAATTGGTTATTCTTCATTTCAGATCAGGGAATGATATTCGCAATAACATTTATTGCATAATGGCTCGTCGTGGGCTCGCATGTCCAACACTTCCATCAAAGGTGCACTCCATATATTCAGTCTTAATCCTACTTACACAGAATCCTTTAGTCTCCAATGCATGTCTCTAGACCTCAAGCTTCTCATTTACTCCATCTCTAATCTCATCAATTAACACATGAGCAAATAACATACACCAAGGCATCTCATCATGAATGTGACTTGTCAACTCGACTATAATCAAATTAAAAAAGAAATGGACTCAAAGTTGAACCTAGATGTAAACCAATGTTGACGTCAAAATAGTCAGTTTTCCTAGACTGGATCCTTACACAAGATAAATCCCTATCATACATATCCTTTATGAGGTTAATGTACATGACATGTAGTTGTCTCTTCTCCAAAACTCCCCATAATATCTCTCGTGGGACAAAATCATAAGCCTTCTCCAAATAAATAAAAATTACATGGAGGTTCTTCCTTTTATCTTTATAAATCTCCATTGTTCTCCTCAGCAAGTGGATGGCTTCAATAGTGGAGCGACCATGCATGAATCCGAATTGGTTTCCTTTTACTTTGGAAACTTGCCTCTACCTTGTTTCGATCACACATTCCCAAATTTTCATAATGTGACTAATCAGCTTGATACCTCTATAATTTGAACAATTTCGAATGTCTCCTTTGTTCTTATAAAGATGCACCGCGATACTCCTACGCCAATCTTCGGGAATTTTCTTGCTTTGCCAAATAACATTGAATAGATTTGTAAGCCTAGTCAAACCACGCTCACCTAAAACACTCCATACTTCTACATGGATGTCATCCGTCCTACTCCTCTCCATATTATATCATTCTATATATACTTTTATATATATATATATTCTATTACATATTAAAAAAGAAATTAAAAATCAGAAACTAAAAATTAATTAGTTAAAGAAATATTAATTAATTTAAAAAATAATATTTTTGATCAAAACCCACAACACATTGAGTACATATTGTGCATACTTATACATACCTACACCTATACTATTTATTTATGAATAATATACCTGCTATATCCCTTGCTCCCTGTGTTCAACACCCTACTCTACTTGTCACTATAGACATACTTGTTTGTAGGTTTTATAATACATTTTGATCTCCACTTGTGTTCATTGCTTGATTATTTGTGTGGGTTGATTGTTTATTTACTCATCTTTCATGGATGGCTACCTCGACGAATGTGCCCTCACATTGTGAGTGAACACGACTGCCTATGAAAGTTGGGTATTTCAGCGACAATATCTATCATATACTTTCCAAAAGCATACATTAATATCGTGAATTCGTGTCTTATTTCATAAATAAGACAACCACGCATGGAATTCATTTTTACCTCAAAATATCTCATGAGTGAGCTTTGTTTCCTGGTTCATCAACTATGAACCTGTATGATTCCTTTGAGAGGTCATATATGACTTCATATGCACACCGTCGCACTGGTATATAGACCTTGGCAAGGTTACAAACCAGTTGGTCTGTTAAATGTGCATACTCATGCATATAGATGCATATCTATCATAGGTCAAAAGATGTGTGCCTTATCATGACAGTTAAAAATGCAGGTCTTAGTTTATCTCAACCTGATGAAGTCAACTCTTTGACTGGATTATTCCAACACTTCTGAATCTCCATTCCTATGTAGAGGACCTGCATCAAGAAGTCGGTTGGAAATCGATATTTAGAGAAAGATTGCCATCTCTTTCTCAAATTGGATATCTTTATTGAATATCACATGTTTGAAGTCAGTTGTGTCCTCCCAACTGCATGGTATTCAATATGGCCATAGTACATAACCCTAATTGCACAAAGGGACCTTAATAGCAAAGTGCATTCACATTCATTCATTTCATTTCAGATGGATATGATAAAATAATATCTTTTATTGCATTAATGGGCCGCGAAGGGCTTACAAGTCCAACACATCTCTCCAGCCTATTTGAGGAGCTTGCAATATTCTAGCCCTCATGTTACACCAAATAGGTACAAGAGCGTTCTAACTGGAAGGTATACTTCTTTCTTGATGGCATGCATTCTAGATACCTGTCAGCGCAGGAGCAATTTCTTATATCAGACACACTGCCAATGATGAAGGCCATCTTTGGTTGACTTGAGAAACTCGAGACATCTACTGCCTAACCTCCCATCTTACCTTCTGTAGAGAACTTTGCATACATTGCCTCATCTGGGTAAGGAGGAACATACAACTTTCGAGGAGGACGTAGTCATGATCCAAGTCGTGGCTATGGACGAGAATCTGGGCGAGGTCGCAACTTTGGTCGTGGACGTGGCTGAGACTCTACTGTCTCATGCACTCACTTTGTTCAGTGGAACCACCCGTTTGAATGATGTTGGCAGAAGTTTGTGTACCTTCTTATCACACCAATAATGCCTATGAGGAGGCTATGATGTGGAAGAGGCGTCGCCTTCAACAACCTCCAGCGGCAAAACTGTTCATTTTAATGATGCAGATTACCCCTGCATGATGTAGATCCTTTAGAGTCCAGGGCCTACTATAACTAGTAACACTACCACCGCTGCCCTGGCTTCTCCTTCAGGTACAGTAGCCAACTCTGATGTCACTCCTGCTTCATCTTGGATTATTGATTCTGATGCCTCTACTCATTTGACCGGAGAAGGTAGTTAATGAATCACCAATTCATCATCTTTATTTTATTTTAGCTTAAAATCCCTGACGAAACATCTGTAAAGTTCATTAATTATCACTTTTTAATAATCCTCATTCATATGTAAATAGTGTATATTTATCATTATTTTAACCCAAAATAAATAAAAAATAAAGGAATAAGGAAGAAATAAGAAGATTGTATACATGCAATAAATACATGATGATCCTAGTACCGAGAGTAGGTCAAGACTTGACCTAATCGACAAGGAACAAAGTAGAAGGAGATAGGGCCTTTTGTTTATAAAAATCTAGAAAACCATTGTTCACAAATGTATATTCATCATTGTATACACTGTACATATCTTCTACTATTTTATTTATCACTAAAACAAATTAAAAAAAATGTTTTCTTCTTGGAATTGTAAATAAAAATAAGTTGTAAATTAAAAAAATAATTGCAAGAAGAAAGCATGTAAAACAACACTATGAAAAAGCTATAAAGCCAAAATTGACAGATCAATATCCACTCCATAAAAAATAAAAAATCAAATTCACTTTCATTGTGTTCAAAATTAAATAAACTTTAAAGTGAAATGGTTTCATAAAAATCAGAATTAAGTTGGGAAAGTTAGTTTTTTGGAGTGTTGTTGTATATTGTATCTATCGTGTACATATTAGTTTTATTTCTTTTATTTATTTGTTTGTATTTTTGCTCTTATTATATTTTTAATATATTGTATATGATTTATATTATTTTCTAATATACAAACAGAAATAACAAAATTTAAAATAAACAAAAAAATAAGTATATTTCTACTATAGGTATCATGTACCTATATTGTATATAGCCTTATCTAATTAAATTATTTAATTAATTTACAAAAATAAAATAAAAATACATTCAAAATTCTTAAATTATTATGTAAATTAATAAATTATGTAATTATTTTTTAAAAACAATAATTAAAATATGTATATTACATATATATATATGTATTTTATACCTATAAATAAAGTTTTTATTTATTTTACCCTATTTAGTTAACTTATTTAAATAGTTAAAAATCACTAAAAGTTTAATAATTTATAAGAATCATTTATTTTATAGCCTTTTGATTTAAATCCTTTTGTTATTTATTTTTAGTTTTATTTTATTTATTTTTTGTTGTTTTGTAATTTAGTGGTTGGACTCATTCAGGTCTAAGCTCTGATTGGCAGATCTGGGTCTGTTGTCCCAGGTCAGCTCTCCCATTTGACCTCTTGCTAGAATAAAAGCATGAACATGACTTCTTTGATTTTTCTCGACCAAATTCGATCTCATTTCCCTTGGATTTCTCTTCCTTTTGATCATTCGATTACCCAAGTCACTCGCCCAAATAAAATTTCGTCCCTTGGCCTCGATTCGCATGCCCCATCGAATTTTCAAATATGCTCCCTCACCAGCTTTATAAATAAGAGCCCATAGAAATCTTCGATGTCGGATTTGTATTAGAGAGGTTACTTCTCCTGAGATCGATACATGGATGATAACCAGATTTTTCGCAAAGGTCTTGTCAATCCATGAGGCGGACAAACAGTCATCGAAGTGACCCCAAACAAAAACTCTCGATTGATAAGAAAATTTTCCCATAATATACGTAAATCAATGAATAGCAAAAATGTGGAATTAAATTTTATTTTTCTCTACCACAAAATTCATAGCAAGCAAGCATGTAGAGGTCGAACCACAGAGAGCAAAATGGTAGCCTAAGGTTATTTGTGTGCAACCAAGTCATTCATCATGTATATACATAGCTTCTTTTTGTGGGTTTTTATTTTATATTTTTTTATTTTTATTTTTGTTTTATATTTTTTGTATTCCTTTTTTATATTTTTATATTTTTTCTTTTATATTTACCATATAACATATATAAGGCTTTATATATACTATACAGTATTATATTTATAAATACCAATAAATATATACAAAATACAAACAATAAATTGTTTTTGGGTTTTTAATATATTTCTGATTTTTCGTAATTTTCCTAGAATTTTTGCTAGTTTTTATATATTTTTAAAGTAAAAAATATCCCAAATAAGGGATTAATCAATAACCTGAAATTGATTTGGATGTTAAAAATAGAAATTAAGTCCCAAAATTACCCAAATCAAATTTAATATATAAGTATGTATATAAAGAAAATTATAAAATAGAAAACATATTTCTTTGAATTTTTTATAGGATTTTTTAGATTTTTATGAAGGATTTTGGGGTTTTTCAATTTTTAAGCCTTTTGTTTTTACATTTTTAGTGATTTTTAGTCTGTAATTAAAATAGGATAAAATAGACAAAAGTTTTTTTGGAATTTTTAGATGCATTTTATATTTTTTTGGTATTTTATACTTTAAATATGGGATATATGTGCCTTTTTTATTTTTAGTAAATAGATAAAATGTCAAAATGCCAAATAAAGTAAGAGCATGATTGTACATGACATAAAGCATTCATCCTTATTTTTGTGTATTTTTAGGAACATAATAAGTATATTTAATAAATAGAGAAAGAGCAACAAAATATAAGTCCTGATAGGGGCATAAACACAATTAAAATAAATTCCAAGGAGCTCAGTGCAAATATGCCAATGTTAAACAACATTTATTTAATTTTTATGGATCATTTTATAATTACAAAAGTCGCCAAGGCATACATGAAAAATGCCCAACTCACGTGGGACGACACGTGAGCTGAGCTAAATAGAACTAAAATGTAAATTCAGAAAGTACATGGGTCGATTTGCAAAAAATCCATTTATTTTTAAATGCTATATTTAATTTACAGTATTAAATAGTAAATACAGAAAAAGAAGGGTTGGATATGCAAATTACCCCAAAGAAGGCACCATCGGACGACAGAGAGGATCTCACTTATACATGTGGCAACAGTCGAACGGTTAGTACCGGTTCGCGGATCGACGATGAAGATTAGATCGCATCGAGCAATCCAACGGCTGAAGCATAGCATGATACAATGGTCTTCGATTGATCTGGAGCAGCCATGGAATCGAACGGTCAGAAGGAGATATGGAAGAACAGACCAAGAACTCACTTGAGACGAGTTTCGATCCGGCCTCCTAATCGACTATGGTTGTCTTGAAAGCTCTGGCTAGGGACAAAACGGAGCTCTTGCTCCTCCGCAACAGATGATGTGCTCAAAATGGCACCTGGAGCTCCGGCATGGCCAGGCGACGTCAAAGAAGCAAGGGGGCTCCAGATGCCTCTTCTTCTGGAAAATCAACTTTAGTTGGAGTCGATTTGGCCTCCACACCTGCAAAGAAAACTCACACAACACAAGGAATGTCTGGGAGGTTTGTTAGGTGGCACGGAGCGAAGGATGGTGCGAACGGAGGTTTCCGGCAAAGCGGCGGAGGTGGAGACCCAATCGCTTGCTCCAGAAGGGAGCAAGGTGTGTGAAGAGGCGGGCGATGCGAGGAAACGAGAGGGGGAGAGGGTGAGGGTGACATTGACGTCGGAGAGCTGATGAACACGCGTAGAGGAGCTCGCCGGAGCTCGACTCCAACGAACTATGTGAAGGATGGATTTCACTAATTTAACTATCTATAACCTAAACTAACAACTGGAGTTCGAATCTATATCTAAATACGATAAAAAGGAATGAAAAGAACAGCTCTTATACCTAGGAATCCCCCAGGGAGCAGGGTCGATGGAGCTGGCGGCCGTGGGTGCACCCTGTCCTCCTGGAGTTCGTCCCGGCCCTGAAGAAGCACCTCCTATCATGAGGAACTCGACTAGACTCAAAACCAAGGTCCTGGACTCGTAATGGTGACCAAAATATAAATGGAGGACGAAGGCTTTATTTATAGACCAAGTTGGACAGACCAGATGATTACAATGATTCGAGCGTATATACAAGATATCCAAGTAGTTGGCGTGTATGTACAATGATCAATGATCATTTTTGCTGGAGGAATCGACCGCGATGGATGGATGGAGCGGTCGGGAAAAAGGGAGGAAATCGCGGGAGGAGGCGGATTTGCATCAAATCAGAGCTGGGGGGAGAGTTGACTAGAGGCCAACAATCGTTGGACGTTGATTGGTCCACGTCAACGCACAACAACAAAATAGGCTGACCAATTATTGAATTATTAATTAAACATAATAAATGATTTTATTAATTTCCGATTATAAAATAAAAAATGTTTTTAATGTAGTATTTTATTATGATTTTTATTTATTTATGGGGTGTAATTTATTAGTAGTTAAATTTTAATAGTGTATTTATAGGTATTTTTACCTGTAATTTGGTTAATTTATTTTTATTTTATATATTTAATTTTATTATTTTATTTTATTTATTTACAACTTATTTTTAGATGTATAAATAAAATTTTCTTTTATTATATGATGTAATTCATATACTTAAATAAATAGGTATGTATAATATATAGGTATAGTTATAAGTATTTTATCTATGTATTTTAATACATTTTATAGGATTTTAATTTGGATTTATATTATGAATAATATATACAATATTGTAAAAATATAAATGAAAAAAGAATAAAAGAATAGAGTCCCTTTTTATTTATATATAGATACAACTATAGGTATTTTACCTATGTTTTCACATAGACTTATTTTATTTTACATTTTCTTTTTGGTTTTATTTTGGTTTCAATATGCATATATATTATAAATAATAATTACAAAATTTAAAAAATATAAATTTGTGAAAATAATGAAGGATGAATAAAATGAATATTTTAATCAGATATAATGTACATTGAGGGTTGATGAATCTACATTTCATCATCTTTATTCTACCATTTTGGCCTTAAAAACCCTAGAAAATGCGTGTAAATAGGCTTAATTCATACATTTTAACAATCATGCATATTTGTGTAAATAGTGTACAAAACATTGTTTTTAAAACCAAAATTATAGAATAAAGAAAAGAAAAGAAAAATAATAAAATATTGTAAATATTTTATGACCCGAAACCTCGAGACCTAGGCATCTCGATGACTAGGTCGACAAGGAATAAAGTAGGGGGAGATAAGGGCCAAAATACCAATAAAAATCCCTTTTATTTAATTCATTCTTTATTCATTTAGGGACCTATTTTTAGTTCTACCTTTATACTTAAAATGAAGAAACATTGTACATAAAAGTTGTAGATAATTAAATATAGAAAATATAAAATTGATTTCACCCAAAAATAATGTACAGATAAAAAGTTATGCTCTCAATAAGATTCCAAAATCCCAACTTCCCAGACCTGTATCTCTCAAATAAAAACTCAAAATCTATCAAACTTGCCTTTAATTGTATATAATTTTTAATAAGCTATTTAATGAAGGTGGTTTCATATTTTTTGGAGTTATGGTGTGAAAGTTGAGTGTTGGACCCTATTGTATAATTATACCGATTAAAATATTCATTTTATTTATTATTTATTATTTTTATTATTTCATATTTTTATTATTTTACTAATATTATATATGTACATATTAAAGCTGGAATAAAATGATAGATAAAATATTAAAAATAAAATTCTTGTATAAAATACATAGATGATTTACCAATGTACTATGTTAGAACCGCGTTTTTGGCCGTTTTTGCCGATTTCTGGAGGACGCATCTTGCATCGTTTAGCAATGCGGTCTTCTTTACTCTTTCTCCCCTTACATCCACCATACACGCCTAGGATATATCTTGAGGATTGGATCATGGATTCGTCGTATTTTCTTTGATCCTTGGAGCATGTTCATCACGTTGTCTGATCCCCCTCTGCTGTGCGTCTGAACATTAGTTTTTGCCCATTTTCTCGAATTTGTAGAGGTCGACTCTTTCATCAAATCGTTGAGCTTCCTTCTTGACTTCTGATCCCCAAACATCCACCATACACGTTGATAACGCCCCCACTATCATTGTTAATTCAGTCAAATTAATGTCCAAATTATTTATGATGTTCGTTGCAGTCGGATAACGAGAGGGAATCAAAAACCACTTTCAATTATATTCAAGTTAATCTCGAGCGGCATTTTTTTTTACTTGGTGGAAGTCCAAGGTCGAAATCAGGGAGGCATCTGTCTCCTTAGGTGAATTTTTAGCAAAGTTCCAGTGTTCGATTTTCGAGGAATAATTTTTTTGGTCTTTTTCTATTTTCTATGCAAGGCACATGCAAAAATGAGGCCAATTTAGAATTTAAATCAGTTAAGTATTCAAATGACGTCCAAAAATAATGAAAATTGGCCAGATGATGAAATATGATGTAATCAAGCTACCCTAATTTTTTTGGAATTTTCTGACATTAAATGAATTTACTGTGAATTAAAAATGAATGCAGAGTGATTTTGACTAATTTAATTTTAATAAATATCAAATCATATTATTTTTAGGAACAAAATTATCCTAGATAGATCTAAAGATGAGGAATCTAGGAAAATTATCAGACCTTAATTTTGATGTGAAATGAACCTATTAAAAATGAATTAAGGAAATCACCAAATAATTTATTTAGCCTCAAAATGCGTGCAAATGAAATGAAATTTTTATGCAAAGTGCATCTAATTATCCTAGAGCTAATGTGATTTTTTGAGAATTTTTGGAGTTACAGAGAATTTACTATTAATTAAAAGGTGAAATTGGGCAAAATATGACAAAAATAGACCAATTAATTAATTAAAAATTCTACTAATATCACAAAATTATGCCAAGTGTCACATAAGATAAAGGAAAAGTTAAACTACAACATGCAATTTATGAAATTTAAAAATGATGAAATATGGACACCTAAATATGTGTGCAAAGACAAGGGTATAACTGCAATACAGAAAATAAAAATTGCTTAAAAATAAATATGCTGATAGGGACCTTTATGCAATTACCTAGAATGCAGGAGGGTGGAATGCAAATTCTCCACTGACGCACGTGCTCCTCACGTGGGGGCGCTTCACAGGGACTAAATTGTAATTTTGGAAACTTCTCGGGGCCTCAGTGCAATTTGCCCAGGCAGCACATGTTGCTCACGTGGGGCGCCTTAGGCTCGGGTGACTTCGGAGGCTCGGGCATTGGCTCGGCCGCTCTGGGTGATCCGAGCCTAGAGGTCAGGGAAAAGGCTCGGATCGGGGCGACGTGGCGCGATCAAGACCGTGGATCAAGGATGATCCAACGGTTGCTGGATGCTGAGGTGTGGCCGATCTATGACCGTTGGATCTAGAGGAATCCAACGGTGTCTGGAGCTCGATGAAGAGGGCGACGTGGCGTGCTTCTGTCCGTAGGATCACTGATCGATCCAACGGCTCTCTGCTGCTCCAGCTGACGTCGACGTGGCTTGCTCCTGAGCGTGGGATCAAGGATGATCCTACGGCTCCTTTGCGAGGCTACGTGGCGTGATGCTGACCGTTCGATCAAGATGATCGAACGGTGGCCGAACGTCGTCTCCAACGGTCCTTCACCACCTGCGGAGGAGAAGGCGGGGCTCCGGCGAAGGGGGGCTTGCTCCGCCTCGTCCTCTAGGCGTCGATGAAGCTCGCTGGAGGGTCTGGAGAAGCTCGGAAGATGCACGGATGGTCGGCGAAGCCTCCGGTGGTTTCAGGAGCGGAGGAGGAGCTCTGGGGCACGGTGGCGATGAAGCTCGAAGGGAGCTCCGATGAGCTTCCGACCAGTGAAGGAAGGAGCACCTGCAAGGGGTTAGAGGATAGCCGAAGCACGTGGGTTGTGCGTGGAGTTGTGCAGGGTGAACGGCGAAGCCTATGAAGGAGTGGGGGGTGTCCTGTGATGGTGCTCCGCCCAGGTGGCGGAGCTGGCGTCAGTGAAAGGTGGGATACGGTGTTTGAGCAAAGTAAGGGGAGCGCGAAGATCAGAGCTCTGTTGCGGAGCTCGGAGTGATGAAGGTGGAGCGAGAAGATGACGGGGGAGAGTGAATTAAATCGGAGAAAAGCAAGAAAAATAAAGAAGAGATCAGAGGAGGATGGAGGAGGCTACCTGGGGATTGGAGCTCAAGTTTGAGCTCCAGGTCTTCGCTCGAAGGGTCGGTAGAGTCCTGAGCTCGCGCAGCTTTGCGGATGGAGGCTGCAGCACAGCAGTGGCGGCCGTGGATCTCGCCGGAGAAGACAACTGTCTTCGCTCGAAAACACGCCCGATTGCTGTCACCAATCGATTGATCTGAGCTCAAGGAACCTCTCTGGAATGGCGGATGGGAGTGAATGTGGCCAGAGGGCGAGTATTTATAGGATGAAGGTGTTGGCCGGAGTCGCGGAAAGGTGGAGTTCGTGGAGGTTTTAGGGCGACTCTGGTGGGAGTTGTGGTGAGTGAGGGAGCTGACGAGGACGAGGGAGGAGTGGGCTCCATCGTGGCGGTGTTGGCGATCGGAGAGGGTGGCTGGAGTGGGTTCGAGAATAGAAAGGGGCAGCCCCTTGACGAGTCGCTAGATACGTTGATTAATTTGGTCACGTTGTAGCACGTGTACTCAGCGATTCGGTCAGAACCGAGAGAAGATCTCCGTGAAGAGTGTCTCGGCTTTAATTTATATCCCGGGCAAGTCCGGGGTCGAACTCAGGGAGGCAAAGGAACAACTTGGGTTTTAATTCGAAAATTTAGATCTAGATTATCCAACGCGTTTTTTTTATATTTTTTTAATGCAAATAGGATGCCAAAAATGCACAATGCAAGTGAACTAATATACTAAGAAAGCATACAACTTAGCCAAATTAAGTTTAATGTCAAATCAGTTCAATTAAGCCAAATTATATTTTTCCTAAAGTTCTAATCCAGTGGAGAACACAAGACACATTTTTTGTATTTTTTTAGGTTTAAAATGCAATAATGAAAAATGCACACTTTTTATGGGTTTTTTCGCAATTTATCACACAAAAAGAAAGCAAAAATCATGAAAAAATTACTGGAATGAAAACATGATGCAAGGAAGCTACAGTAATATTTTTGGAATTTTTTGACAAGTTATGATTTTTTTATGAATTTTTTAGTGAAAACAGAGTGATAGTGAGTAATTAATTTTTAATAAATCCAAATTATAAAATTAATCAGAGTACAAATTATCCCAAAAAGATATTTTCATGAGCAATCCAGTAGAGGTGAAATTTCGCAAAAAAGATATTTGTGGATTTAATTAAAATCTTTTACTATAATCACTCTACAATTTATTGTAGGCACAAGACAACTCCAATTTGGTTGAAATTTGGACAGTAAGTTAAGCACTCATCAAGGCATCACATATAATTTTTGTGGATTTTTTGGACTAACCGTGTGTGAGATAAAAATTTATAAGCACTAAATGGGTAAAATATGTAAAATTTCAGTTGAACAATTTTAATTAATTACCCATAGACCACAAAAATATAAATAAATGTCCACAATGTAGAGAACTAGTTGCTCAACATCAAGATATTTTTCATTGAACAAATTGATGTAAAAATGATATCCAAATTAAGAGCCAAAGACAGGGGTATCTACGCAAAAATCAGGAAACAAAACTTATGAACAAAACATGTACAGGGACCTCTTTGCAATAATAAAAACTTTACAAAATAATTATGCAATTGTTACAATAAAAAAAATGAGGAAAAGAACTACCCCTTTCTTCTTCCTTCTTCCTTGTACGCAGGTGAGATGAACCCAAAGACTATGGAGGGCGGCGGCCCGCGCGCAGCCGCGGGTGACGGAGACGGCCGCGCGCGAGGGAGGTCGGTGGGCGGCGCGCTCGCCGGCGCGTGGAGGGGGCGGGTGGAGATGGCGGCGGCGGCGTTGGCGAGGGAGCCGCGCGATGGTGGAGGGCGCGGGGGCCGCGATCTTGGAGGTGGCGGCGGGCGGACGCTGGCGGCACGGCCAGGCGGAGAGGAGGCGCGGCGACGGGGCCGCCGTGCGGCGGCTGGGCAGCCCGCCGGCTGTGATGGTGATGCAGGGGGGCGTGCGGCGGTGGCGCCGCTGGAGAGATGTTGGTGCGGGGGACAGCGGCCGTGGGGATGCTGCTTCCCTGCAAATTTTTTATTTTTTTTTTTGATTTTTTTTTGATTTTTTTTGTGTTAGAACTGTGATGATTTTTTTTTATTTTTTTTTTAATTTTTTTTATTTTTTTTAAACAGGAATGAAAATAAAAAAAACAATGAAGGGGGTTTTATGGTGAGGAAATGATGACGATGGGGATGAAATACAAGGGAACAAAATATGAGATAAACAAAATAAGAAGGAACATGAGAAAAAAAATACTCACCTGAATTTTCGCCGGATTGACGGAGCAGCTACGCTGGACCCCTGTCATTGCCTCGATCCGATTGGCGAAATAAAAATCGGAGAAGCTCCACGAGCTCGACGGGGAACTCGTGACGCGAAGCGGAGCTCCGCGGATCTCACCTGAAGGAGGTCGTCGCTTGAGGACGATGCTTCGCAGCTGTCACCAACAAAACACTCCAAGCTCTCTCCTTATTCTATAAGAATGGTGGATGGGGAAAAAATGTGGATGTGGAGATGATTATAAAGAGATGAGAAAGAGAGGTTAGAATGGTGGTGGTGTTGAATGGGAAGTTGTATTATTGGTGGAGTTGAATGGGAGGTTGGTGGAAGAATATGGAGTGGAATGGGAGTTATTAAAAATGATGGAGTTGAATAGAAGTTGGTGGTAGAGAAGTTATTGTAGAGAATGGGAAAAAATAAATACATAAATAATGATATAAAGTATGCTACTTTAAATACAACAAAAATAAAGAGGGAAAAAATAGTGGTGAATTTACAAATAAATACATACAACATGTACAATTTTTGTTTACTTTTCTAATTTGTATTTTTTTTCTTTTTAATAAGAGATATTTACAGCGGAAAAATACTATAAAATAATATAATTAAAATACAACACAATCATGATATTTTTGTATTTTTAGCAATTATGAAAGATACAATAAAAATTAAAGAAAGAATGAATATATACAAGGTATACAATGTACATCTAGGTCCCAAAATCCAACTTTTGCAAACGAGCTCCGATTTTAATGAAACCACTTCCGTTGGATAGATAATTTTCTAACTTGAACTTTAAAAGTGAGTTTGGTGAATTTGGAGTTCATACGGAGCGGGAATTTAGCTTGGAAGTTGGTCTTTACGGCTTTTTCCCATTGGGATCTAGGAGCATTTATTTAAGGTAAAATTTGTTTTGTATTTTTGTATTTTTATATACATTATTATAAACAAGTTAGAGAAAGAATTAGGCAAAAAGGAGTTGAAATGAAATTATTAAAAATAAATGAAGTTTTGGGCTATTTACAGGTATACAACTCCTTTATTTTTGCGGCTTTTTATGTGTAATTTATTTTGTACAATCTAATATACAATAATTAATGTATTTTATTTACAAGAGTCATTTTGTTAGTTTATTGATTTTATGGACATTTATTAGGGAATTTACTCGGGGATTTTGCTAAGATCAAGATATTAAGATGATGAATCGCGGATTCATCACCCCCCTATACTTAAACTTTGCTAGTCCTCGAGCAAATAAAGAATGAATAAGTTGGGTTAATCCCTGATTGTGCATGTGAATACAAGACTTGATCCGTTCAAGAACTCTCGGTTTTAGAGATCCTAAAATTCTAAGTTGAACCAAGCTCTAGTCAAAAGGTACCCAATTCCCTTAATCATCAGACTCTCTTTGTATACATATATATAAGGGATATGACTTTAAGTGTGGACTGCAGTTATAAGAGTAGAGTCGCAACGTCACCCAAGGTTCCAGTCCAAGAGACTCTCCTATGGACCCGATCCTCAACACTAGGGAATAAACCATTTCTTGCATCCAATCCACCGTCTCTTTAGTTGTCAGACTTAAAAGTGTAGATGGAAGGCCAGTTGATGGAGGGCATAGGATTGTGTCATTTCTTCTCTCCCTCTCATTGGAACAAGGATCCTCTCAAGTGCCTTATTACGCAACGTAATTTTTTTTGGTATTGATCAGTGCGTCCGTCAAGAGAAGTTGGAGCCGTCTGCACTTGTTTTCCTGGGAGTACACCGGGGTGTGCCTTTTTTGAGTACCTATCGTACCTTCTACACCCAGACTTGTAGCATTTACGATGCAGAGCCCTTTTTTGGTGCAAGCCCGACTCCTGGTCCTAATAGCGGTGGTCCAAGTGGACACTTTGAAATGGTTGGGAGCACTCGACTTTGGTGGAAGCTCTTTTGATAATTGACTTTGTGGAATGAGAGCTTTTCTTTGACATTTCATTGCTTTGTAGTATTTGTGGCTAGCTCCACTGCTTTTACCAAGAGTTGGCGCACACTGATCAACATTTTTTTTATTTTATCACACCGTGGCACATAGGTAAATATCAAGAGATAGTACAAGAACCATGTTCTCATACTGGCTAAAGATGCTGACACTCAGGTTTCATGAAGCCTTCATTGATTTTATCCCATCCTCGAGCATCATTAAATCAAGTCCAAACTCAAATCCCTCATCCCAGTTCCTCAAGTGAAATTACAACTCATCTCATCATAATTGCAGTCGTGTATGTGAGGTGCTGATCATATTCTTAAGGTAGAGACTAAGCATGCAATATAGCACACACATCTTTCAAACTAGGGAAATGTGAATAATTAAGTCAAGGACCCTAATGACTAAGGCTGGTTAACTCAAAATCTCAAGACCTCATAAACCAAGTGTTCTTGAACATCACTAGTCTTGTGTGAAAGTGAATTGTGCCAGGGATTAAACCAACTTATTAGTTAGTTTTTTTTTGAATGATTGATTGATTTTTTTTTAAGTTTTAGAAAAGTTTTTTTTTCAAAAAGTTTTTTTTTGACAAACAAAGGCAAAGGAGTTTTTTTTTGAAAAAAATAGGTGAATAAGAAAAGACTTTTTTTTTGAAAAAGTTTTTTTTAGCAAAAGAGGATTTTTTTGTTGTTTGTTTTTTTTACCCATCCCATAATTATTATATAATATATATAAAAAAAATATGTGAAAGTACGAGGTATGGGTAAAGTATATATGTAATATATACACGCCCCCCTATACTTAGCTTGTGCTATGTCCTCATGGCACTAGGTGACAAAAATCCATAGCTCGTACTAAGTACAAGTGGGTGAAAAGAAGAGAAGTGAGGAAAAAAATGTGAATAATACACAATGGGCATCGGCCCCCCTATACTTAGGCTCTGGTCAGCCTAAGTATTGGAAAGAACACAAGAATGGGGGACCAATGAGAATGGGAAAGAATATACAAAAAGAAAATAAAAAGAAGAGAAGGAGTAAATCGGGTCACTCACCCCCCTATACTTAGGATCTAGTCATCCTAAGTATAGCCACAAAATGAAAACGATACGGAACTGGGGCGAGTGATGCGAATCATTAGGGAGGGAGGTGAATAAAGGAAGGAAAATATGTACAAGGAGGAGGGAGAATATACAAGGATCAAGAAGGTTTGTGACGGACCTTCTTGCGGGAGCGATGGGGTGGGTAGTATACACATGTGTCGCTGTCAGAATCGTCCTCCGAAGAATAATAGTGAGGTGTGGGGAACGTCCAACGGGGGTCGACACACGGCTGCTTGCTCAAATATGGCTTCAGATAAGCCGAACTAAGCTCACTCATGTAGATCACCTCATCCGGACCTGATGAGGACTCCTCAGAAAGTTCCTTCTCTGAAACATCGAAGGTAACCTTCTTAGTCGGTTTTCTAGAACCTGAAGCATCAAGAGGAAGAGGAGATTGATACGTCTTAAGGAGTTCAGGAGAACACCTCAAGGAATCAACACCCGTCTTCTTCTTACCAGATGACCGACTAGAGGATGGAGCAACCGATTTATCAAGATTGGTCAATTTGGTCCCAGTTGTCTCCTTTGGTGTATGTCTTGGATGTGGTGTGTGTGAGGTTCTGACCAGAGGTTCATCATCAGATGAGTCACCATATGCATTGTAATACTCCTGCAGGGTCAGCACACGTCTCTGATAAGGCACAGTGATCTCAGTTGGCTTGACATTGTTGGGTTCTTGTGTCGGATCATAGAAATGATCAAGGCAATCCACAAAGGTCATGTCCGACTCACTGATAGCTTCTGGTCTTGAGTCCTCTCTAGAAGCTGTCGTGGTGGTGGTGCAAGCAGTAGGCGGTGTGTGGTTGTAGGAAGTGTCTAAACCAATGGTTGTCTGGACAGTCGGTATCTCAGGTGTAGTAGAGAGATGGGACTTAACTGTCTCTCGAAGGTCACGACTGTCTGCAACTTTACGGGTTACCTTGGAATATCGTGTGTCCTCAAAGATCGGGTGAGGTCGGAGTGCTCCCAATGCAGAGAAATCGATCTCCCGAGTCTCACAATCTATAGTTGCCTTAGCCAAGGCTAAGAACGGCTTCCCAAGAATGATCGGAGACTGGGTGAACTCTCCTCGGTGCTCAATGTCAATGATCATGAAGTCTATCTCCAGTAGAGCACCTTGAAAAGTGACGATGACTGAAATGGTTCCTCTCGACCGTTTAATGGTCCGATCTGCCAACTGAATGATATCTCTTGACTTCTTGGCAGATCCGAGTTTGAGCTTGGCAAACACGGAGGTCGGGAGGATATTAATTGGTAAGTCATCATCGATTCTTGCATGGGTGAATGTGGTATCTTTGATTTCACAATCAAACCTAGGCAACTGCTTTACTCTGCGGCTCTTGGTTTTTCTCCCTATCATCAAAGATGTGGCCATAGACACTATATGTATCTCAGTCCTTGTTCTCTTATTGCCCGACCTTTTAGGCATCAATTTACTTCTCACAAATCTTTTAAGGTCGGGAAAGTGTTCAATGGCCATTATTAAGGGAAGCTCAAAAATCAACTTTCTATCCAATGCTTCCCTAACTGCAGGATCCAAACTTTTTAGATCTTTTCCTTTTTCAATTTTTATGGTATTTTCTGAGTTTTCAATTTTTTTGGTCTTTTTGGTATGTGAAGGAGGACTAGGAGAATGTACAGACTCTGGTTTGGAGGGAAAGTGGTTAGTAGAAGAGGGAGGTAGAAGGGACTCCAGCTGTACATGACTTGTGGTCAATCCGGTGCCTTCCAGGTTTTCAAGATCTAATCCGCAAAATCCATGATTCACATTCCTACCTGGACTCTTGATCGGTCTACAAATGTCATCCTCCAATAAGTTCTCATGACACATCATGAGAGAAGTTGACGCAATTGGAGGGTACTGCTGAGAACTCGGGCTCTTATACTCAACACACCTTGACTCGGGTGTGTAATACTGGGTTGAGTATGGCCCATATGTATGGAAATTATTGGTCGGAGCCTCATCAGGCGGAGTTAGTAGACAGGGGGTCTGTAAATCAGTCGCATGAATCCAATCCCCTGTATATGTCAGCTCTCCGAATGGGTGATATAAAGGTTGGTCAATGTGGTCTCTATCACTCAGGTCAATCAAGTCAGGAAGATCGTACGGTGCAGGCCTCTCCATTCGGTTTGTCTGGTTGACCATGTTGTACCCTAAGGTTAAGTCGGGATGTGTGTATGGCAATTGTTGTTCTGTCCCAACTCGAGGTGAAAGTGAGGTATGTGGGGTCAACTGATTATGCCAATCATTCATCTCAGCAGTCGCTTGCTCTTTGATTTGTTCCTTGATTCCAGCAAGCGGACGAGAATATAGTGAGTCAATCCAAGGTGGTTGTGGGTCAGGGGTGCAAGATGGTGGGGTAGGTGAGAAGGACGAAGAAGTGCGGAAGTCAGTCGGAGTTCTGACTTCGCGGTTGGGGTGTGGGTATGAAGAGGAATGAGAGGGTGGAGATGATCGAAATATGGTCGAAGAAGAATGACGTGGATATGATGACCAATATTCTGACATCTTGGAGGGAAAATGGGAGAATGAAGCAGATCGAGGAAGAAAGCGTGCAAGTGCACCGAATAACACACAAAACAAACAAACACAAGAGCAAACCCTGAGTTCACCTACTCAACACAGTGATGGTCGCAAAAGTCCGATCGTTTATCTTTTCAGTTTTAATTAGGTGATAAATCAAGATATCAATCCAATTACGCAAGGCTCAAAGTAGGTTTTGGGCACTATCCTAGGGATGCGTCCTCACCTCTCTACAATCACAATTAGCCAAGCATACAATGAGGGTTTTGCTCTCCCAAAACAAGTGTTAGTTTTAATCAGTTTTTTTTGTCAACTCTGATTAGCAGTCCCGGTTTTAGGTTTGGTTATCACTTGATTAGTCCACCAAACAAAGCACGCCTAACGATCAGTTCCGAGTTCCTTTTAACCTAAGTTTCAAATACCAAGGGGAGGGAGTCGAGAAAAACCGATGCAAATGATGAAATCAATGATGCATGCCCAGTTCAGAAGACTTACAGTGATCCTCGCGCTCTACATGCGGGATGCAAGGCAGAATTGAAATTTTATACTATATGAATGCAAACGAGAAACCGTTCCTAGACAAGCAGTTCTATTAGCGAGTGATGAACAAGTTAAATTTGACTAATAGTCCAGCGGTCTAAGTGCGTCTCGTTAAATGTGATGTGTGGTCCTAAATATTACGAGCACAAGCAATCAAGATAATCTAATAAAATGCTCTAAGAGCCGCGAGTGCAAGTCCTATTCTACGTCAAGCAACCACACGACCACGAGCGGGTCCAAAGTCCAGTCCGGATACAAACGCGAGCTCTCAAACAAAAGCCGCTGGAAAGAGCGAATTACCTAAGTTATTACAACACAATAATTACAAAAAGTTCTCTAAAAAATAAATAGTTCTCCTCGCACTTCAGCAGTCAACTCGCGTCGCGTCCGTCGACCTCCGATGCACTCCAAGTCCACCGGGCCCTCGCAAGGAAACAAAGATGTATGTTAGAGATAAATAAAAAAATATATACAAGAATATGAAGACAAATAATTGAAAGGAAATGGATTAATTACAAGTGGGCTCGGGGGTCAGACTACCCGAGTAAATGAAAATCTAAATCTAAAATTTTAAACTAATCCCTAAGCTGTTTGCCTCCCCGGCAACGGCGCCATCTGACGAGTCGCTAGATACGTTGATTAATTTGGTCACGTTGTAGCACGTGTACTCAGCGATTCGGTCAGAACCGAGAGAAGATCTCCGTGAAGAGTGTCTCGGCTTTAATTTATATCCCGGGCAAGTCCGGGGTCGAACTCAGGGAGGCAAAGGAACAACTTGGGTTTTAATTCGAAAATTTAGATCTAGATTATCCAACGCGTTTTTTTTATATTTTTTTAATGCAAATAGGATGCCAAAAATGCACAATGCAAGTGAACTAATATACTAAGAAAGCATACAACTTAGCCAAATTAAGTTTAATGTCAAATCAGTTCAATTAAGCCAAATTATATTTTTCCTAAAGTCCTAATCTAGTGGAGAACACAAGACACATTTTTTTGTATTTTTTTAGGTTTAAAATGCAATAATGAAAAATGCACACTTTTTATGGGTTTTTTCGCAATTTATCACACAAAAAGAAAGCAAAAATCATGAAAAAATTACTGGAATGAAAACATGATGCAAGGAAGCTACAGTAATATTTTTGGAATTTTTTGACAAGTTATGAATTTTTTATGAATTTTTTAGTGAAAACAGTGTGATAGTGAGTAATTAATTTCTAATAAATCCAAATTATAAAATTAATCAGAGTACGAATTATCCCAAAAAGATATTTTCATGAGCAATCCAGTAGAGGTGAAATTTCGCAAAAAAGATATTTGTGGATTTAATTAAAAATTGTTTACTAAAATCACTCTACAATTTATTGTAGGCACAAGACAACTCCAATTTGGTTGAAATTTGGACAGTAAGTAAGCACTCATCAAGGCATCACATATAATTTTTGTGGATTTTTTGGACTAACCGTGTGTGAGATAAAAATTTATAAGCACTGAATGGGTAAAATATGTAAAATTTCAGTTGAACAATTTTAATTAATTACCCATAGACCACAAAAATATAAATAAATGTCCACAATGTAGAGAACTAGTTGCTCAACATCAAGATATTTTTCATTGAACAAATTGATGTAAAAATGATGTCCAAATTAAGAGCCAAAGACAGGGGTATCTACGCAAAAATCAGGAAACAAAACTTATGAACAAAACATGTACAGGGACCTCTTTGCAATAATAAAAACTTTACAAAATAATTATGCAATTGTTACAATAAAAAAAATGAGGAAAAGAACTACCCCTTTCTTCTTCCTTCTTCCTTGTACGCAGGTGAGATGAACCCAAAGACTATGGAGGGCGGCGGCCCGCGCGCAGCCGCGGGTGACGGAGACGGCCGCGCGCGAGGGAGGTCGGTGGGCGGCGCGCTCGCCGGCGCGTGGAGGGGGCGGGTGGAGATGGCGGCGGCGGCGTTGGCGAGGGAGCCGCGCGATGGTGGAGGGCGCGGGGGCCGCGATCTTGGAGGTGGCGACGGGCGGACGCTGGCGGCGCGGCCAGGCGGAGAGGAGGCGCGGCGACGGGGCCGCCGTGCGGCGGCTGGGTAGCCCGCCGGCTGTGATGGTGATGCAGGGGGGCGTGCGGCGGTGGCGCCGCTGGAGAGATGTTGGTGCGGGGGGCAGCGGCCGTGGGGCTGCTGCTTCCCTGCAAATTTTTTATTTTTTTTTTGATTTTTTTTTTGATTTTTTTGTGTTAGAACTGTGATGATTTTTTTTAATTTTTTTTAATTTTTTTATATTTTTTTTAAACAGGAATGCAAATATAAAAAACAATGAAGGGGGTTTTATGGTGAGGAAATGATGACGATGGGGATGAAATACAAGGGAACAAAATATGAGATAAACAAAATAAGAAGGAACATGAGAAAAAAATACTCACCTGAATTTTCGCCGGATTGACGGAGCAGCTACGCTGGACCCCTGTCGTCGCCTCGATCCGATTGGCGAAATAAAAATCGGAGAAGCTCCACGAGCTCGACGGGGAACTCGTGACGCGAAGCGGAGCTCCGCAGATCTCACCTGAAGGAGGTCGTCGCTTGAGGACGATGCTTCGCAGCTGTCACCAACAAAACACTCCAAGCTCTCTCCTTATTCTATAAGAATGGTGGATGGGGAAAAAATGTGGATGTGGAGATGATTATAAAGAGATGAGAAAGAGAGGTTAGAATGGTGGTGGTGTTGAATGGGAAGTTGTATTATTGGTGGAGTTGAATGGGAGGTTGGTGGAAGAATATGGAGTGGAATGGGAGTTATTAAAAATGATGGAGTTGAATAGAAGTTGGTGGTAGAGAAGTTATTGTAGAGAATGGGAAAAAATAAATACATAAATAATGATATAAAGTATGCTACTTTAAATACAACAAAAATAAAGAGGGAAAAAATAGTGGTGAATTTACAAATAAATACATACAACATGTACAATTTTTGTTTACTTTTCTAATTTGTATTTTTTTTCTTTTTAATAAGAGATATTTACAGCGGAAAAATACTATAAAATAATATAATTAAAATACAACACAATCATGATATTTTTGTATTTTTAGCAATTATGAAAGATACAATAAAAATTAAAGAAAGAATGAATATATACAAGGTATACAATGTACATCTAGGTCCCAAAATCCAACTTTTGCAAACGAGCTCCGATTTTAATGAAACCACTTCCATTGGATAGATAATTTTCTAACTTGAACTTTAAAAGTGAGTTTGGTGAATTTGGAGTTCATACGGAGCGGGAATTTAGCTTGGAAGTTGGTCTTTACGGCTTTTTCCCATTGGGATCTAGGAGCATTTATTTAAGGTAAAATTTGTTTTGTATTTTTGTATTTTTATATACATTATTATAAACAAGTTAGAGAAAGAATTAGGCAAAAAGGAGTTGAAATGAAATTATTAAAAATAAATGAAGTTTTGGGCTATTTACAGGTATACAACTCCTTTATTTTTGCGGCTTTTTATGTGTAATTTATTTTGTACAATCTAATATACAATAATTAATGTATTTTATTTACAAGAGTCATTTTGTTAGTTTATTGATTTTATGGACATTTATTAGGGAATTTACTCGGGGATTTTGCTAAGATCAAGATATTAAGATGATGAATCGCGGATTCATCACCCCCCTATACTTAAACTTTGCTAGTCCTCGAGCAAATAAAGAATGAATAAGTTGGGTTAATCCCTGATTGTGCATGTGAATACAAGACTTGATCCGTTCAAGAACTCTCGGTTTTAGAGATCCTAAAATTCTAAGTTGAACCAAGCTCTAGTCAAAAGGTACCCAATTCCCTTAATCATCAGACTCTCTTTGTATACATATATATAAGGGATATGACTTTAAGTGTGGACTGCAGTTATAAGAGTAGAGTCGCAACGTCACCCAAGGTTCCAGTCCAAGAGACTCTCCTATGGACCCGATCCTCAACACTAGGGAATAAACCATTTCTTGCATCCAATCCACCGTCTCTTTAGTTGTCAGACTTAAAAGTGTAGATGGAAGGCCAGTTGATGGAGGGCATAGGATTGTGTCATTTCTTCTCTCCCTCTCATTGGAACAAGGATCCTCTCAAGTGCCTTATTACGCAACGTAATTTTTTTTGGTATTGATCAGTGCGTCCGTCAAGAGAAGTTGGAGCCGTCTGCACTTGTTTTCCTGGGAGTACACCGGGGTGTGCCTTTTTTGAGTACCTATCGTACCTTCTACACCCAGACTTGTAGCATTTACGATGCAGAGCCCTTTTTTGGTGCAAGCCCGACTCCTGGTCCTAATAGCGGTGGTCCAAGTGGACACTTTGAAATGGTTGGGAGCACTCGACTTTGGTGGAAGCTCTTTTGATAATTGACTTTGTGGAATGAGAGCTTTTCTTTGACATTTCATTGCTTTGTAGTATTTGTGGCTAGCTCCACTGCTTTTACCAAGAGTTGGCGCACACTGATCAACATTTTTTTTATTTTATCACACCGTGGCACATAGGTAAATATCAAGAGATAGTACAAGAACCATGTTCTCATACTGGCTAAAGATGCTGACACTCAGGTTTCATGAAGCCTTCATTGATTTTATCCCATCCTCGAGCATCATTAAATCAAGTCCAAACTCAAATCCCTCATCCCAGTTCCTCAAGTGAAATTACAACTCATCTCATCATAATTGCAGTCGTGTATGTGAGGTGCTGATCATATTCTTAAGGTAGAGACTAAGCATGCAATATAGCACACACATCTTTCAAACTAGGGAAATGTGAATAATTAAGTCAAGGACCCTAATGACTAAGGCTGGTTAACTCAAAATCTCAAGACCTCATAAACCAAGTGTTCTTGAACATCACTAGTCTTGTGTGAAAGTGAATTGTGTCAGGGATTAAACCAACTTATTAGTTAGTTTTTTTTTTGAATGATTGATTGATTTTTTTTTTAAGTTTTAGAAAAGTTTTTTTTTTCAAAAAGTTTTTTTTTGACAAACAAAGGCAAAGGAGTTTTTTTTTTTGAAAAAAATAGGTGAATAAGAAAAGACTTTTTTTTTGAAAAAGTTTTTTTTAGCAAAAGAGGATTTTTTTTGTTGTTTGTTTTTTTTTACCCATCCCATAATTATTATATAATATATATAAAAAAATATGTGAAAGTACGAGGTATGGGTAAAGTATATATGTAATATATACACGCCCCCCTATACTTAGCTTGTGCTATGTCCTCATGGCACTAGGTGACAAAAATCCATAGCTCGTACTAAGTACAAGTGGGTGAAAAGAAGAGAAGTGAGGAAAAAAAATGTGAATAATACACAATGGGCATCGGCCCCCCTATACTTAGGCTCTGGTCAGCCTAAGTATTGGAAAGAACACAAGAATGGGGGACTAATGAGAATGGGAAAGAATATACAAAAAGAAAATAAAAAGAAGAGAAGGAGTAAATCGGGTCACTCACCCCCCTATACTTAGGATCTAGTCATCCTAAGTATAGCCACAAAATGAAAACGATACGGAACTGGGGCGAGTGATGCGAATCATTAGGGAGGGAGGTGAATAAAGGAAGGAAAATCTGTACAAGGAGGAGGGAGAATATACAAGGATCAAGAAGGTTTGTGACGGACCTTCTTGCGGGAGCGATGGGGTGGGTAGTATACACATGTGTCGCTGTCAGAATCGTCCTCCGAAGAATAATAGTGAGGTGTGGGGAACGTCCAACGGGGGTCGACACACGGCTGCTTGCTCAAATATGGCTTCAGATAAGCCGAACTAAGCTCACTCATGTATATCACCTCATCCGGACCTGATGAGGACTCCTCAGAAAGTTCCTTCTCTGAAACATCGAAGGTAACCTTCTTAGTCGGTTTTCTAGAACCTGAAGCATCAAGAGGAAGAGGAGATTGATACGTCTTAAGGAGTTCAAGAGAACACCTCAAGGAATCAACACCCGTCTTCTTCTTACCAGATGACCGACTAGAGGATGGAGCAATCGATTTATCAAGATTGGTCAATTTGGTCCCAGTTGTCTCCTTTGGTGTATGTCTTGGATGTGGTGTGTGTGAGGTTCTGACCAGAGGTTCATCATCAGATGAGTCACCATATGCATTGTAATACTCCTGCAGGGTCAGCACACGTCTCTAATAAGGCACAGTGATCTCAGTTGGCTTGACATTGTTGGGTTCTTGTGTCAGATCATAGAAATGATCAAGGCAATCCACAAAGGTCATGTCCGACTCACTGATAGCTTCTGGTCTTGAGTCCTCTCTAGAAGCTGTCGTGGTGGTGGTGCAAGCAGTAGGCGGTGTGTGGTTGTAGGAAGTGTCTAAACCAATGGTTGTCTGGACAGTCGGTATCTCAGGTGTAGTAGAGAGATGGGACTCAACTGTCTCTCGAAGGTCGCGACTGTCTGCAACTTTACGGGTTACCTTGGAATATCGTGTGTCCTCAAAGATCGGGTGAGGTCGGAGTGCTCCCAATGCAGAGAAATCGATCTCCCGAGTCTCACAATCTATAGTTGCCTTAGCCAAGGCTAAGAACGGCTTCCCAAGAATGATCGGAGACTGGGTGAACTCTCCTCGGTGCTCAATGTCAATGATCATGAAGTCTATCTCCAGTAGAGCACCTTGAAAAGTGACGATGACTGAAATGGTTCCTCTCGACCGTTTAATGGTCCGATCTGCCAACTGAATGATATCTCTTGACTTCTTGGCAGATCCGAGTTTGAGCTTGGCAAACACGGAGGTCGGGAGGATATTAATTGGTAAGTCATCATCGATTCTTGCATGGGTGAATGTGGTATCTTTGATTTCACAATCAAACCTAGGCAACCGCTTTACTCTGCGGCTCTTGGTTTTTCTCCCTATCATCAAAGATGTGGCCATAGACACTATATGTATCTCAGTCCTTGTTCTCTTATTGCCCGACCTTTTAGGCATCAATTAACTTCTCACAAATCTTTTAAGGTCGGGAAAGTGTTCAATGGACATTATTAAGGGAAGCTCAAAAATCAACTTTCTATCCAATGCTTCCCTAACTGCAGGATCCAAACTTTTTAGATCTTTTCCTTTTTCAATTTTTATGGTATTTTCTGAGTTTTCAATTTTTTTGGTCTTTTTGGTATGTGAAGAAGGACTAGGAGAATGTACAGACTCTGGTTTGGAGGGAAAGTGGTTAGTAGAAGAGGGAGGTAGAAGGGACTCCAGCTGTACATGACTTGTGGTCAATCCGGTGTCTTTCAAGTTTTCAAGATCTAATCCGCAAAATCCATGATTCACATTCCTACCTGGACTCTTGATCGGTCTACAAATGTCATCCTCCAATAAGTTCTCATGACACATCATGAGAGAAGTTGACGCAATTGGAGGGTACTGCTGAGAACTCGGGCTCTTATACTCAACACACCTTGACTCGGGTGTGTAATACTGGGTTGAGTATGGCCCATATGTATGGAAATTGTTGGTCGGAGCCTCATCAGGCGGAGTTAGTAGACAGGGGGTCTGTAAATCAGTCCCATGAATCCAATCCCCTGTATATGTCGGCTCTCCGAATGGGTGATATAAAGGTTGGTCAATGTGGTCTCTATCACTCAGGTCAATCAAGTCAGGAAGATCGTACGGTGCAGGCCTCTCCATTCGGTTTGTCTGGTTGACCATGTTGTACCCTAAGGTTAAGTCGGGATGTGTGTATGGCAATTGTTGTTCTGTCCCAACTCGAGGTGAAAGTGAGGTATGTGGGGTCAACTGATTATGCCAATCATTCATCTCAGCAGTCGCTTGCTCTTTGATTTGTTCCTTGATTCCAGCAAGCGGACGAGAATATAGTGAGTCAATCCAAGGTGGTTGTGGGTCAGGGGTGCAAGATGGTGGGGTAGGTGAGAAGGACGAAGAAGTGCGGAAGTCAGTCGGAGTTCTGACTTCGCGGTTGGGGTGTGGGTATGAAGAGGAATGAGAGGGTGGAGATGGTCGAAATATGGTCGAAGAAGAATGACGTGGATATGATGACCAATATTCTGACATCTTGGAGGGAAAATGGGAGAATGAAGCAGATCGAGGAAGAAAGCGTGCAAGTGCACCGAATAACACACAAAACAAACAAACACAAGAGCAAACCCTGAGTTCACCTACTCAACACAGTGATGGTCGCAAAAGTCCGACCGTTTATCTTTTCAGTTTTAATTAGGTGATAAATCAAGATATCAATCCAATTACGCAAGGCTCAAAGTAGGTTTTGGGCACTATCTTAGGGATGCGTCCTCACCTCTCTACAATCACAATTAGCCAAGCATACAATGAGGGTTTTGCTCTCCCAAAACAAGTGTTAGTTTTAATCAGTTTTTTTTGTCAACTCTGATTAGCAGTCCCGGTTTTAGGTTTGGTTATCACTTGATTAGTCCACCAAACAAAGCACGCCTAACGATCAGTCCCGATTTCCTTTTAACCTAAGTTTCAAAAACCAAGGGGAGGGAGTCGAGAAAAACCGATGCAAATGATGAAATCAATGATGCATGCCCAGTTCAGAAGACTTACAGTGATCCTCGCGCTCTACATGCGGGATGCATGGCAGAATTGAAATTTTATACTATATGAATGCAAACGAGAAACCGTTCCTAGATAAGCAGTTTTATTAGCGAGTGATGAACAAGTTAAATTTGACTAATAGTCCAGCGGTCTAAGTGCGTCTCGTTAAATGTGATGTGTGGTCCTAAATATTACGAGAACAAGCAATCAAGATAATCTAATAAAATGCTCTAAGAGCCGCGAGTGCAAGTCCTATTCTACGTCAAGCAACCACACGACCACGAGCGGGTCCAAAGTCCAGTCCGGATACAAACGCGAGCTCTCAAACAAGAGCCGCTGGAAAGAGCGAATTACCTAAGTTATTACAACACAATAATTACAAAAAGTTCTCTAAAAAATAAATAGTTCTCCTCGCACTTCAGCAGTCAACTCGCGTCGCGTCCGTCGACCTCCGATGCACTCCAAGTCCACCGGGCCCTCGCAAGGAAACAAAGATGTATGTTAGAGATAAATAAAAAAATATATACAAGAATATGAAGACAAATAATTGAAAGGAAATGGATTAATTACAAGTGGGCTCGGGGGTTAGACTACCCGAGTAAAAGAAAATCTAAATCTAAAATTTTAAACTAATCCCTAAGCCGTTTGCCTCCCCGGCAACGGCGCCATCTGACGAGTCGCTAGATACGTTGATTAATTTGGTCACGTTGTAGCACGTGTACTCAGCGATTCGGTCAGAACCGAGAGAAGATCTCCGTGAAGAGTGTCTCGGCTTTAATTTATATCCCGGGCAAGTCCGGGGTCGAACTCAGGGAGGCAAAGGAACAACTTGGGTTTTAATTCGAAAATTTAGATCTAGATTATCCAACGCGTTTTTTTTATATTTTTTTAATGCAAATAGGATGCCAAAAATGCACAATGCAAGTGAACTAATATACTAAGAAAGCATACAACTTAACCAAATTAAGTTTAATGTCAAATCAGTTCAATTAAGCCAAATTATATTTTTCCTAAAGTCCTAATCCAGTGGAGAACACAAGACACATTTTTTTGTATTTTTTTAGGTTTAAAATGCAATAATGAAAAATGCACACTTTTTATGGGTTTTTTCGCAATTTATCACACAAAAAGAAAGCAAAAATCATGAAAAAATTACTGGAATGAAAACATGATGCAAGGAAGCTACAGTAATATTTTTGGAATTTTTTGACAAGTTATGAATTTTTTATGAATTTTTTAGTGAAAACAGAGTGATAGTGAGTAATTAATTTCTAATAAATCCAAATTATAAAATTAATCAGAGTACGAATTATCCCAAAAAGATATTTTCATGAGCAATCCAGTAGAGGTGAAATTTCGCAAAAAAGATATTTGTGGATTTAATTAAAAATCGTTTACTAAAATCACTCTACAATTTATTGTAGGCACAAGACAACTCCAATTTGGTTGAAATTTGGAAGTAAGTTAAGCACTCATCAAGGCATCACATATAATTTTTGTGGATTTTTTGGACTAACCGTGTGTGAGATAAAAATTTATAAGCACTGAATGGGTAAAATATGTAAAATTTCAGTTGAACAATTTTAATTAATTACCCATAGACCACAAAAATATAAATAAATGTCCACAATGTAGAGAACTAGTTGCTCAACATCAAGATATTTTTCATTGAACAAATTGATGTAAAAATGATGTCCAAATTAAGAGCCAAAGACAGGGGTATCTACGCAAAAATCAGGAAACAAAACTTATGAACAAAACATGTACAGGGACCTCTTTGCAATAATAAAAACTTTACAAAATAATTATGCAATTGTTACAATAAAAAAATGAGGAAAAGAACTACCCCTTTCTTCTTCCTTCTTCCTTGTACGCAGGTGAGATGAACCCAAAGACTATGGAGGGCGGCGGCCCGCGCGCAGCCGCGGGTGACGGAGACGGTCGCGCGCGAGGGAGGTCGGTGGGCGGCGCGCTCGCCGGCGCGTGGAGTGGGCGGGTGGAGATGGCGGCGGCGGCGTTGGCGAGGGAGCCGCGCGATGGTGGAGGGCGCGGGGGCCGCGATCTTGGAGGTGGCGGCGGGCGGACGCTGGCGGCGCGGCCAGGCGGAGAGGAGGCGCGGCGATGGGGCCCCGTGCGGCGGCTGGGCAGCCCGCCGGCTGTGATGGTGATGCAGGGGGGCGTGCGGCGGTGGCGCCGCTGGAGAGATGTTGGTGCGGGGGGCAGCGGCCGTGGGGCTGCTGCTTCCCTGCAAATTTTTTATTTTTTTTTATTTTTTTTTGATTTTTTTTTGTGTTAAAACTGTGATGATTTTTTTATTTTTTTTTTAAATTTTTTTTAAACAGGAATGCAAATAAAAAAAACAATGAAGGGGGTTTTATGGTGAGGAAATGATGACGATGGGGATGAAATACAAGTGAACAAAATATGAGATAAACAAAATAAGAAGGAACATGAGAAAAAAATACTCACCTGAATTTTTGCCGGATTGACGGAGCAGCTACGCTGGACCCCTGTCGTCGCCTCGATCCGATTGGAGAAATAAAAATCGGAGAAGCTCCACGAGCTCGACGGGGAACTCGTGACGTGAAGCGGAGCTCCGCGGATCTCACCTGAAGGAGGTCGTCGCTTGAGGACGATGCTTCGCAGCTGTCACCAACAAAACACTCCAAGCTCTCTCCTTATTCTATAAGAATGGTGGATGGGGAAAAAATGTGGATGTGGAGATGATTATAAAGAGATGAGAAAGAGAGGTTAGAATGGTGGTGGTGTTGAATGGGAAGTGGTATTATTGGTGGAGTTGAATGGGAGGTTGGTGGAAGAATATGGAGTGGAATGGGAGTTATTAAAAATGATGGAGTTGAATAGAAGTTGGTGGTAGAGAAGTTATTGTAGAGAATGGGAAAAAATAAATACATAAATAATGATATAAAGTATGCTACTTTAAATACAACAAAAATAAAGAGGGAAAAAATAGTGGTGAATTTACAAATAAATACATACAACATGTACAATTTTTGTTTACTTTTCTAATTTGTATTTTTTTTCTTTTTAATAAGAGATATTTACAGCGGAAAAATACTATAAAATAATATAATTAAAATACAACACAATCATGATATTTTTGTATTTTTAGAATTATGAAAGATACAATAAAAATTAAAGAAAGAATGAATATATACAAGGTATACAATGTACATCTAGGTCCCAAAACCCAACTTTTGCAAACGAGCTCCGATTTTTAATGAAACCACTTCCGTTGGATAGATAATTTTCTAACTTGAACTTTAAAAGTGAGTTTGGTGAATTTGGAGTTCATACGGAGCGGGAATTTAGCTTGGAAGTTGGTCTTTACGGCTTTTTCCCATTGGGATCTAGGAGCATTTATTTAAGGTAAAATTTGTTTTGTATTTTTGTATTTTTATATACATTATTATAAACAAGTTAGAGAAAGAATTAGGCAAAAAGGAGTTGAAATGAAATTATTAAAAATAAATGAAGTTTTGGGCTATTTACATGTATACAACTCCTTTATTTTTGCGGCTTTTTATGTGTAATTTATTTTGTACAATCTAATATACAATAATTAATGTATTTTATTTACAAGAGTCATTTTGTTAGTTTATTGATTTTATGGACATTTATTAGGGAATTTACTCGGGGATTTTGCTAAGATCAAGATATTAAGATGATGAATCGCGGATTCATCACCCCTCGCGCAAGGCTGAGATCGTGGGAGAGAGGTCGTCTGGAGCTAGGAGACGAAGTCCTGGCCGTTGGATCTTGTGATCCAACGGCCCAGATCGAAGCGCTAAGGAGCGGGTAGGATTAGATCCGAAGCGAGGCGATCAAGGGTGCTGAATGCGCCACGCGTCGTGTTAAAGACGAAGCGCGAGCGGGCGACGTGGATTAAATCAAGGCGAATCGATCTAAGGGGTGCGATTGTGCCACGTGGTGCTATATGGGAGCGGCGCTGGCGAACGGTGGAGATGAGCCCAGGGGTTTGATCGGATGGCTAAGGGTCTGGCGCTAAAGAACGGCAGGGATCAAGAGATGAGGGCGAGATCTGATGGCGCAATGCCGCCATGTGGCGTGAGGGGAGTGAGGCGGAACGGGCGGCTATGATGAGAGGCTGGGAAGTGATATGACAGTGGGGAATAAAGGCGCACGTGGAGGCGGTGCATTGGATCTGGATGAAGATCCAACGGCTGTGGGCGCGGGCGGCAAGGGCAAGGGGGGCGGGTCGCGTGGCGCAATCAGAGGGCGCCACGTGGCCAGCTGTGAGTGGCTGCGAGATGAAGTGAGATTAGAGAGAGAAGGAGGCCGAATTTGGAAAAACTCAAAACATGAAAGTTGTAGATCTTGATGAGATCTACAAGTTTCATGTTGACAAAGACGGAGATGAGGTCAACTATGATACAAAAATACAGGAATACCAATATACACATATATAGTATACATAGAGGCCCAAAAATCCAACTTCTTCCTACGAGCTCCAAATTGGATGAAATTAGTCTCATTTTAAAGGTCTTTTAATGTGTATTATTCTGAAAGTGAGTAGACCTATTTTTGAGGTTGTATGAGGGAGTTATGGGCCTTCTAAGATCCAGAGGTTCTAGGTCTTTGTTGGATATTTTACAAAGGAGATTTCTGACTTTCTTGTTATTTTATAGGTGAATATTTTACAAGTGATCTTGGCTTCTTATTTAATGCAAATGTGAGTGCTAAAATGCATGTATTATGAATGCATGTATGAATGCTAATTGTGCAAGACAAAGGGAAATATGCTGCTATTTACTCGGGAACAAGACTCTATTTTCAACTTTCAGAGTGATGCATCACAGATCCATCAACCCCATATACTTAAACCTTGCTCGTCCCCGAGCAACTAAAATGAAATGCAAGAGTGAAATGATTTTGGGTTCCATACCAAGGTCATGAACAAAAGTTGAAAATGGAGCTTGACTCACCTTTGGATTAATGGTGTGGCGGAACCTTATTGGGATCTGAACTTAAGACCTAACAGACTTCAAGTTCCACAAGTCTTCTATTCAAGATGCCTCAACAGTCAGGTCAGAACAAATCCTCAAACGTAAATTTCTGATGACTTTGATTCTTACTTGTACTGTGTAAGTGAGGTGTAACTCTTCACATTAGAAATGGCTCAGAACCAGCCTCCTCTATCAAGGTAACTCAATAACCCGGTCCAGTAACTCTTTCCTCGAGGAGCGGGGTATTCCCTTCTAAGTTCAAGTGCGACCAGCTCAAGAGGAGGGGGTAGAGAGAAGAATAGATGGTAGCCAGTGTAGATACCTATCCCTGGATGCCCGACCAGTGTAGCCAAGTCATCCAGCTGCATTTCTTTGCTAATACACACTCTGACAGGTATTTTATTTTCACTTGGACCTGTCTGATTTTTTGGAGTTCTTGCAAATAAAATTTCTTTTTTCTTTTTTTTTGAACTATATACAAGGTGCATCATGTACATCGGGAGTTTTTCCTCTTGAGCCAGTAGACTATCCCTCTTTTGAAGCATTATTGCAACCCACATCATCCCGTCCTTAGATGTCAACACCACCAGACTAGGTTGAGATGCACTACCCTCCCTAGAGGAGGACGGATGTTTCCACCCGTGTGCTACTCCGAGCTAAAGGATTCTACCTCCTCACAACCTCATCAATGAAGAGCTACATGCATTGTGCTTGTCCAAGTTAGGTTATTATCTAAAAGAATCATGCGTGTGCACGAGATATTCTACTTAGACTAATCAAGATGACATGTGAACATAGACTTGCAGACTTAAAGAATTAAGTCACTTGACCTAAGAAATCTTAACTCCAATTCCTATAAGGTTCCTCTAAAATTAGGTGGATTAAGGTCAAATCAAGTCCATCCTCAATATCTACTCATAACTTGGTTCAGAACCCACTAGCTTTTCACTTTGCATATGCAAGATATGCAGATGAGATGCAGATGTCATGCTATATAGATGAATGTAAATGCGAGACTCTTTTTTTCGATTTTCTTGAATGCAAAGATGATATGCAAGAGTAAATAAGAAGCTATTTTTTCTCTCTTTTTTTCAATTTTTACCCACCCGTAATTATTGCAAAATATATACAAAAAGTACGCGAAAATACACGAAAGTACGAGCAATGGGTAAAGTATATATGTAATATATGCACACCCCCCTATACTTAGCATGTGCTATGTCCTCGGAGCATGAAAAGCGAGGAAAAAGACATAGCTCGTGCTAAGCGTAGGAGAGCTAAAGAGAATGGAAAATGTATAGAAATCGACCCCCCCCCATACTTAGGCTCTGGCAGCCTAAGTGTAGAAGAAAGTCAAAAAGTGGGGCGGGCGAGGTCAAGAAGAGAAGTGGATGAATATACAATGCGGGCATCGGTCCCCCCTATACTTAGGCTCGGGTCAGCATAAGTATAGGACGAAAGTGAGTATGAGGACTAAATGTGATCTGGAGAATGTACAAAGAACCGACTCAGGTGACTCATCCCCCCTATACTTAGGATCTGGTCATCCTAAGTATAGTCCAAGATAGTGATTAAGTGAGGCGGGGATGGGTTACTAGAGTCGCGGGGGAGAAAGGACAGAATGTACAAGAATGATGATATATACAAGTGAGTCGGTCTGAATCTTTCGAGATGCAGCGGATGGCTAGAGCTCACTGCTGCAAGGTCTCATACGTGGCTCAAGGTGTATCTGTTGAATCTGTCTCGCGCATGAATACAATCTCCTCAACATGGACTAACTGCTCATTGGATTCGACGAAGTGCTTCAACAGTTGTCCATTCACCAGGAATGTCGGTGTGTCATCTGCGAGATCTGAGATCTCGAGACATCCACTATCATGCACCGTACGGACGACAAATGGGCATGTCCACTTGGACTTCAACTTACCTTGGAAGATCTTCAGCCTAGCATTAAACAACCATACCTTCTGTCCAGGAACAAAGGTCTTTCGTCTGATATATCTATCATGCCAACACTTCACCTTGTCCTTGTACACCAAACTATTGTCATATGCACGGTTTCTGATTTCCACAAGCTCATTCAGATCCATTTCTCTCTTCTTCTGCCCAAGGTGTGTGTTCCAATTGACCTTCTTGATTTCCCATTCTGGTTTATGCACTAACTCTGCGGGCAAATGGCACGTGGGGAGGTTCCTAACGGTGTCTTGTAAGCTGTCCTATACGCCCAAAGGACTTGATCCAAGATCTGAGACCAGTCCTTCCTGTCCGGGCGGACAAGCTTTTGCAATATAGTCTTCACCTCCCGATTCGATACCTCAGCCATACCATTAGTTTGTGGGTGGTAAGGACTTGCGACACGGTGTTCGATGCCGTAGTCCTTCAGGAGTTTCTTCACCTCCCGATTTACAAAGTGGCTACCCCCATCTGATATCATCATTTTAGGGATCCCGAACCTAGAGATTATGTGTTCTCTGATGAATTTACAGACAGTCCTGTTGTCTGCGGCTCGGGTCAGGATAGCCTCCACCCATTTGGATAGATAATCTACCGCAGGAAGGATATACTCGAACCTGTGGCTAGCAGGGAATGGGCCCATGAAATCGATGCCCCAGGCGTCAAAGACATCATAAATGATGACGGGCTTCATAGGCATCTCATCCTTGGAACCAACGGTTCCTCCCATTCTCTGGCATACTGGACACGACTTCGCAAAGGTGATGGCATCGCGAAATAGAGTCGGCCAGTAAAAGCCACACTGAAGTACCTTCCATGCGGTCCTCTTCCTGGAGTGGTGTCCTCCTGCCTCTAAGCTATGGCATAAAGAAAGGACACTCTGGTATTCCTCCTGAGGAATACACCGTCTCCAAACACAATCCGGTCCTTCGAAGAAAAGGATCGGATCCTCCCAATGATAGTGTCTAGCGTCCGACTTCAGTCGGTCGATGTGGCTCTTGGGCCAATCCTCGGGAACCTTCTTGGAGACAAGGTAGTTCACGATATTGGCGTACCATGGGAGTGAGTCGAAAACAAAAATCGACTCGTCAGGGAAGGAGTCTCGAATAGGTGAGTCCTCGAAAGTATTAAGATCTTCGAGACGAGAGAGATGATCAGCTACTACGTTCTTCTTTCTAGGTTTATCACGGATGTCCAAATCAAACTCTTGGATAAGCAAAATCCATCAAAGAAGACGCGCCTTCGCATCCTTCTTCTCCATCAGGTATCGCAGTGCCGTGTGGTCAGTGAACACAATTACCTTGGATCCAATTAAGTGAGATCTGAACTTGTCCAAGGCAAACACTACCGCAAGCATTTCCTTTTCCGTAACTGTATAGTTACGCTGAGCGGTGTCAAGCACTTTGCTTGCGTAGTAGATTGCGAACGGGACGCCATCTCTTCTCTGTCCTAACACAGCCCCAACAGCAAAGTCTGAGGCGTCCGTCATGATCTCAAAAGGTAGAGACCAATCTGGGGCTTGTAGGATAGGTGCATCCATGATCATTCCTTGTAATAGCTTAAAGGCCTCAAGACATTTGTGATCAACAACAAACTCCATGTCTTTGCCTAAAAGCTCAGTTAGCGGTCGGGCAATCTTAGAAAAATCCTTAATGAATCTCCGATAAAATCCGACATGCCCGAGGAACTACCGCAACTGTTTGACGTTGGTTGGTGGCTGGAGTCGTCTGATCACATCCACCTTGGCAGGGTCAACCTCCATTCCTCTCTTGGAGATGACGTGCCCCAACACAATGCCCTCCGTCACCATGAAGTGACTTTTCTCCCAGGAGAGCACCAGATTGACCTCACAACATCGTCTGAGGACTCGGTCCAGATTCCTAAGACAGGAATCGAAGGAATCACCGTGGACCGAGAAGTCATCCATGAAGACTTCCAGGAATCTGCCGACCATTTTGGAGAATACAGCAATCATGCACCTTTGGAAAGTACCTGGAGCATTGCATAACCCAAAGGGCATGCGCCTGAAAGCATAGGTACCAAAGGGGCATGTGAACGTGGTCTTTTCCTGGTCCTCCGGAGTTATGGCTACTTGATTGTAGCCCGAGAACCCATCTAAGAAGCAGAAGAACTCTTTCCCCGCTAGTATCTGATCAATGAACTGTAGGGGGAAATGATCCTTCTTCGTCGCGGCATTCAAGCATCTGTAATCCACACAGACGCGCCACAACGTGGGCACTCGCGTCACGATCTCCTCTCCGTCCTCATTGGTGGTCGTTTGAATTCCCGACTTTTTCGGGACCACATGGATTGGGGCCACCCATTTAGAGTCGGAGATGGGTCAAATGAAACCCGCATTGCACCATTTCTCTATCTCCTTTCACGACCTCTCGTAAATTTGGATTCAAATGACGTTGGAATTCACGAGAGGGTTTGGCTTCATTCTCTAAGTAGATATGGTGCGAACACAGAGCGGGATTTATCCCATGGAGATCGGAAATACTCCAGTCTATTGCCTTGCGGTTTTTCTCCAGGATCTCTAGCAAGCAAGATTCCTGCTCCTCGGTCAATCGCAAACTGATGATGACCGGAAATTTCCTGTCCTGACCCGCAAGGAAGGCGTATTTCAGTGTTGTAGGTAAAGGTTTGAGCTCAGGTATAGTGTGATCGTCTAGGAAATCTGGCTCAATCTGATCTGGTTCGGTGTTGGAATTGGCTGGATCTTTCTCTGTTATTGCTGCCACCAAGTTGTTTGGCTCTGGAGTCAGATTGTCAAAGGTTTCCATGCAATCGGCAAAAGCCTCGTCCGACTCGTCATCCTCATCTTCTGATTGTCCTAAAGAGGTAAGGACTGACAGGCCCAACTGCGCCTCTAAGTCATCGAAGATGTAGGGCGATGCAAGTTCTGAGCTGTACTCGTTTCTGAGGACCTCGCAACCTGACTCATGCACGGGATCATCTCCGGAGAGGAGGGACTCATCGGTGTTGGTTGGGTTCTGTCTCCATGGCCTAACTATGTCTACATGCTCGCAGTATGCTTTGGTTGAAGAGTACTCGGTGCTGGATTCTGAATCCGGTCTTTGCCATCTGGTCTGCTTCATCTCAAGTTCCTCATCTCCGCCTGGAGTTTGGAACTGAATCTTCCCGATCTTATAATCAAACAAGGCCCCTGCTATTCTGAGGAAGGGCCTGCCTAAGATGATCTGGGAGTCTCTCCAATTACGAGGAGTTTCCATATCTAGGACAGTGAAGTCCACCATGTATTCCTACCCCTCGACTTTAATCACAACATTCCTCAATTCTCCTTGGGACCTCTTGGTTGATTTATCAGCAAATTGCAGGAGGGCTCTAGATTTCCTAAGAGGTCCGAGATTAAGCCGCTCATAGAGGGTTGTAGGCATTAGATTAATTGAGGATCCGTTGTCTAGGAGAGTGCGTGCAAACGCGATGTCATCAACATGACTCACTACATAGTGTGCACCAATGTCTCTTCGTTTCCTGGGAAATGAGTTCTTTATTGCACAAGTCGTGGCTACTGATAAAATGTGTTTCTCAACACGGCTTTTGGTATTCCTGCTAACCCGAGTAGGTGTGCATCTCACCTTAAGGTATTTTTGAAATGCAGGGGTCATTTCCACGTACTTGTCAAAGGGGATTGTGATCTTGATGTGTTTTTTGCAGAACTCCGCCATCTTAGGGTCATCATTTTGGATTTTTTTCATTTACTTCTTTCCACCCTTGAGAGCTCGGGGGAAAGGGATTATTGACTCCAACTCATGTTCTGAAACTGAAATGTTTTCATTAACTTCTGGAACTGAGTTCTGTACATGACTCTGACTCTTGAACAGACTAGGACTCTGACTCTGACTAAAAGAAAAATGCTGAGGTGAAATCGGTGATGCGCCTTCCGTGACTTCTTGACGGTCCTCCTCAGATGGAGGTGCGGGCTCTTCATCGGTTCTGTCGGACTCTCTGCTGGTGCGGGAATGCTGCTTCGAGGACTCAGACGTCCTCTTCTTCTGCCGGTGGTGATGGTGGTGCTGCTCCTCCTCTTCCTCCAAATTCTCCTCAGGTAGAGACTTGGCGGCTCCTTCCTTTGGTGCCCGTGCTCGATCAGGTATGGTCACGGTCCTTCCGCTCCTGAGGGACATATGATTCACATTATCGTACGAAAGGATCTCATGTTCAGATAAATAATTATATGAATAATATACCTGATCACGAGGTCGGTTCTGGCCATGGATTATGATGTTCGGGTTGGCCTGAACCTGTGCGGGAATTGGGGTCTTTGGCGCCATCTGTTGATCCTGGGTACGAGAGACACGATTCAGATCGGTTCTCATATCCAGATAGCCGTTCTGCATTTGTTGGACCCTATCAGACAGGGGATGGATCGCCAAGGTGAGGGACTCCAATTTGGTGGGTTGGGCTTGATGTTGATTTGCAGACGAGGTTATGTACTGGCCCTGCTGGCCATGTCGATACTGCTGTTGCTGGTGGGACGGTGTTGGGCCCTGCTGATATGTGTGATGCTGCTGCTGGTGCTGCTGAGGCTGGTACCCTTGTTCGGACCTGCACTGAACAAAGCGCGGTGCGGGGACGGAGCTGGTTCCTTGGTAAGCTGGGGTAGGTCGGTGAGGTTGACCATTCCCCATCCCCGACTGTCTGTTGATGGGGTCACGGTTGTACCACAGCCCGTTGATCTCGAACACCTGCGGAGGCTCCTCGTATCCGGTCTCCACTTGTGGGGGTGCATGCTGGTCCTGTTAGGTGTAAGTCTGATCCTCCACCCAGCCACTCTGAGGCCCCGGTGCCTGTTCCTGTACAAGATGGACTCGATGTATAGGTGTAGGTGGTGCAGAAGGGGCAGGTAGCTTCATCTTAGCTACCTTCTCAGTAAGTTCCTCCACTTGCTTTGATAGACGTGAGAGAGACTCAAGGTCAGTGACCCTCTTGTGGATCTGCTCGACCATGGTTAACTTATCAGCAATCATCCCCATGCTGGAGATGAGGTCCTCGGTCAGATCCGCTACAGTCCTTCGGGTTGTCTCGTTGGATAGGATCGAGGGAGACAACTGATAGGCCCTGGTGGCCTGCGACCTGCCGGTTTCCGCCACCTGCTCTAGGATCTTCCATACGGCGTGCTCGTTCTTGTTTAGATAGCTTCCTCCACAGGCAGCACTGACTAACCCCTGCATCTCCAGGGTTAAACCATAGAACAAGGTCTGGACTAAGATCGCCTTAGAACTGTCGTGGCAGGGACATTTCTGAACTAAGTCATTGAACCTATCCTAGGCATCATGGAAGGGTTCACTGGGTCCTTGGGAGAAACTGGCGATCTTCGTTCTCATTTGGTTAGTCCAACTGAGAGGGTAGAACTTCTTCAGAAATAGTTCCTTCAACCGCATCCAGGTGATGAATCTGTGATTCATGACTCTAAAAGTTGAAAATAGAGCTTTATTCTCGAGTAATTAGATGCATATTTCCACTTATATTGCATAATTAGCATTCATGCATGCATTGATAACATCTGCATGTTAGCATTCATATTTGCATAAAATAAGAAGCCAAATTCACTTGTAATATTCACCTGTATATTAGATAAAACACCTTATTTGTATATATTTTATACTAACTTCAAATCCAATAAAACCAACTCCATAGTGTATATATGACTAACACTAATAAAGAAAAAATATCTAAAAAATACTAACTTGTAAAATTGACCAATAAAAGCCGAATCCAAGTTTGAGAACATGAACCTTAAAACGCACATATCTCTCTCATACAACCTCCGAATTAGATCTACTCACTTTTAAGTAATATACATTCAGAGATCTTCGAAACAAGACCAATTTCATCAAAATCAGAGCTCGTATGCAAAACTTGGGTTTTGGGCCCCTTTTGTATATTGTGCATATTGACCGTTTTGCCCCTGTATTTTATCTTTTTATTTTTTTAATTATTAAAAATCCAAATAAATTAGATTAAGTTGTAAATATTTTCCTCATATTTTCTCTATTTTTATTTTGATTTTTCTCTCTTTTAAAAATGACAAAAAATTACAAAAGATAAAATGCGGTATTTTATACCTATAAGGTACCGCTCAAAAATACGCTTTTGTACAGATGATTTCATTTGATTTTCAGCCCTTCACGAAAGTTGTAGATCTCGTCGAGACGAGCAACTTTTATGTTGACCACTTTTTGATTTAATCCCTTTTGTTATTTCTTTTTGATTTTTTTAAGAGCGACATGTGGACGCTCCTGGAGCCGCCACATGTCACCCTTTTTTTATTTATTTTCGAATTTATTTTATTATTTTCGGATTTATTAATTATTTTAAGTAGCCTACTTATATTATTTTATTAATTATTTATTTAATCTCCCTTTTACCACTTCTTTACTTGCCTTCTACTCCAAGCCTCCACCTTCTCCACTCTCTCCACCACTCCATTCTCTCCAACTTCCCTCTCCTATTTCTTTATAATCCCCTCCACTCCATCATTGTTCTCCATCCGCCATTCTACAAGTGAGATAGGTTCTAGCTCCGTCAAAGCCGTGAGGTGACAGCTGCTTCTTCGACGTCGAGCGACGACAAGCTGAAGGCGAGATCCGAGGTGGAGAGATCGACCTCGTCGCAGCCGCATCCAAGCTGCATAGCTTCTCCAAATTTTTGCCGAGTCGGATCGAGGCCACCACGACGAAAGCCGCACGATGCGGCTCCACTTTCGGCAATTCACAGCTAAACTCTCTATCTCTGCTTTGTCATTTTTTTATCTAACATTGTTTGCTCATCTTGTCCATCGAACAAAAATCATTACCATTCTCATCATCATCATAAAACACTCACACCACCATTTGCATTTTCTTTCTCCACATTTTTCCCTGCTTACAAAGAAAATCACATAAAAAATTCCACCACCATCAACATCATCACCAAAGCACCACATTCACCATCTTTTATTTCAGTTCTACCACTATTTTCTATTAAGAAAATACAAAAAAATACAAAAAAAAACAAAAAAAAAGAAGACACAACTCCAGATCTCCTTGGACGGCCGTGCTCCACCGACCTCGTTGCCGCCCGCCTCCTCCTGGGCCCCCAGGAGCACCACCAGCCATCCACGACCGCAACTGCGTCGGCCACCGCCTCCTAGACTGCCATCAAGCCAACAGCCAAGCTGTGCCCAGGCACGGCCTCCCATCTCCTCCACGCGTGTCGCTCACGAGCGTCGACGCGTGGCCGCCGACCATCGACACTGCACCGCCAGCAGCCGCGCGAAACCGCGCTCCATCTCTACCCCAGACGCCTAGTCGTGCTCCACCGTCCGCCAGCGAGTCGCGCGGCACCCTAGGCCCCCGCGCGCACCGCCCAGCCGCCCCTTCCCGCGGGTGGCGCCGTCGCCACGCATACACGGAGGCGCGTCCGCTGCGCTGCCTAACAGGGAGGCTACGCCTCCGCCCGTCCTCCAACGCCGCCAACGCCATGCGCCGTCCCTCCACCTTCCAACCGCCTCGTACGCGGCAGCAATGCCCCGGTCAGCCCTCGCGCGCCCGTCGACTCCGCCTGCACCAGTCCCTCTCGCCGCCGCCACGGACTCCCCTCCAGGCCCCATGTGTGGCTTCACGTGAGTGGCCACCGTGCCCACCTCGCGCCGTTCAACCCCACACTGCCCTTCGCGCGGTGCGACCCGCCTCGCCAATGCCAGCCGTTGTTCGTCTTCGAAGCCGCCGCCTCCACCTCGCGCCGACCGTCGACCTCGTCGTCCCACCGTGCGCTCCGAGCCCGCCGTCCTCCGCGTGTGCCGCCTCTCTGGTGCCCTAGCCGCTCACGTTCATCCTTTGCCCTATAGAAAAGGTCTATTTCCTTTTTTTTATTATTTGTGAATATTGCATAGTCAGTCCTCCAAATTTACGTATTTTCAAAACTGTCCTTGTGCACATTTTTATTTTATTTCTTTTGATTTTGTAATTGCATTGACACCCCTGGCTTTGAACATTAATTTGGATCTTTAAATAGCATCATTTTATTCAATCGAAAATAGCATGTTGTAGCGCAACTAATTCTTTATCTTTCATCTATTTATTTATATTTTTGTGAGCCTTAGATGTTTTATTAAAAATCAGAGACTGAAAATCAAAGATATTTTATCCTGTTTTGCTCTGAAATTTGCAGATAGGCATTTATTGCTCCAAAAATTGCGAAAAAATTGTGAATGATGCCTTTTAGTGTACTTTAATCACTATCCAAGTTTCGTTCAAGTCGGAGTTGTCGTTTGCATAAAATAAATCTTAGGGTGATTTCTGTAAATAATTTTTAGTTAATTCTACGAATAACATTTTTGAGAAATTTTAACTCTTCTGCATTCTTTATTGAAATATCTATTTAGAATAAATCAATTTTTGGATAATTTGATTTCGTAGAATTATTAGAAATTAAATACCCATAATCACTCTATTTTCATTAAAAAATTCATAAAAAATCATTAAGTATCAGAAAATTCTAAAAAAATTAATGTAGCTTCATTTCATCATGTTTAACTTCCAGTAAATTTTTCATCAATTTTTCATACCATTTGCACTAAAAAATGCATAAAAACCCTAAAAAAGTTTGCATTTTTCCTTAATGCATTTTAAATTCAAAAACTCCAAAAAAATATATATTGCATTCATAATTGGATTAGATTTATAGGAAAATTATAACTTAGCCATTTTGGACTAATTTCACATTTAAATTAATTTTGGATGAGTCGCTTATTTTCTTATTAACCTAATTCATCCGTATTTGTGCATTGGCATTTTTATTGCATAAAAAATACCAAAAAAATCCACATGGAAAACCGTAATCTAATCCATCTAAGCTGATCCCAAGTTGTTCCTTTGCCTCCTTGAGTCGACCCTGGGGCTTGCCCAGGCTAAATAAACATAAAACCGCATTAAACTCATTCGACGAATCATCCATTTTGTGCAGTTATTTTTGATCGATGCGTATCTATCCGACTGCAACGCACTAGTCAATCAGACAACATTAACAAGGGTAGATTTTTGCTTTGTCAAATGGCGCCGTTGTCGGGGAGGCAAACGGCTTAGGATCACTTTAGTAAATTAGATTTACATTTTTCATTCACTCGGGTAGTCTGACCCCCGAGCCATCTTGTAATTATTCTAATTTTTCCAATTATTTTTCTATTTTATTTTTTTTTCTCTCTCTGACATTTTTTGTATCTTTTTGTGCGAGGGCCCGGTGGACTTGGAGCGGCTTTCTTGAAGTCGACGCATCTCGAAGTGCATCGGAGGCCGACGATTCTTGGATCAAGTCGGTTGTTGGACGCCAAAAAGATTTTTGTAACTTAAATATATATATATATATAAGTGTCTGCATTTACAGCGATTTCCGTTTGGGTTCTCGCGAGTGTAAACATAGTGAAACTGTGTCCCCGTGTGTTGTGTGGGTGAATGGTAATTTAGCTTGCACTAGCGGCTCCCCGAGCCAATCTAGGAATCGCTTGTGCTCGTAATCTTTAGGACCACACAACCACTTAAAAGACGCACTTAGACCGCAGGACTTAGCCAAATCAACCTGTTCTTCACGCTAATAGAACTGCTTATCTAGGAGCGGCTTTTATCACTTGCATTTGCATTTAGCGTAAAATGTTTTCAATTCTGTTTTGCATCGTGCATAAAAAAGCGAAGGGATCACTGTAAGTCTCCTGAACTCAGCATACACATCATTGTTTTAACTTGCATCAGCTTTTCTCGATTTCCCCCTATGTTTTTATCATTTAAATTAAAAGGAAATTGGGACTGGCCGATAGGCGTGCTGTGTGGTTGGATTAATTCAGTGAAAACTTAACTTAAAACCGGGACTGCTAAACATTATTGACCAAAAAATCAATAAAATTGGAAAATTGTTTGCGGGAGATTAATCCCCGATCTTGTTTTCAGGCTGAGTAAGGGTACTTGAGTGTGTGTGAACACCTTAAGGCAGAGCCCAAATCCCTGCCTTCCATATCACGTTCCAACTAATCCTAGCAAATATCACAAGTTGAATAATTTCGGATTCACTGACTAGTACCAAGTAGCCTCCGCCTGTCTCAGGTAGATAGGGGCGCAATTGCGGTATTTTGCGACAAGCTGCCAGTAACCCCCCGGGGTGAAGTTCCGGCCTTGTCAACCTCCGCCTGCTTGCAGGTAGATAGGGGTGTGGTCTTTGAATCCATCGACTTGGGATAGGAGCGAAGAAAGGAAGGACCGGCAGTATCTTAGGCGACAGGTTAAACAGGGAAGACGCATCCGGCTTTGAGCCGACTTCCCTATAGGCCGCGTAATCCTTGCTATCTTGCTTGAAAATCACACTTAAAATCTACAAGATTAATTGGACTCGATTTCGAGTCCTTCACCGTGTTGAGTGTGAACTCGGGGTTTGCTCTTGCGTTTGTCTTTAAGTCTGTCTGTGTGTAACCTGTGTAATTGCGCATTTTCTACCTCAATCTTCTTCCTTTCCTCTTCAAGATGTCGGGATATTGGTCCCCATATCTTGTGACCTCTGGTCAATGCTCCTCGACCATATACCGTTCATCTTCACCTTCCTCTTCTTCCATGTATCCTCCGCCATCCACGAGAGACCCTTACCCGTGGTCGGTTTAACCTCAACCCGATTTCGAAGTCAGAACTTCGACTGACTTCTCCACTTCTTCGCATTTCTCACCTACTCCATATTCCCACACTCCAGATCCACTTCCATCTTGGGATGACTGTCCTTATTCTCAAGAGCTTGCAGGAATCAACCAATCAAATAAAGAGCAAGCCACTGCTGAGATAGATGATTGGCAAAATTATATGCACCCACATTATTCATTCTCACCTCAAGTAGGGACCATACCACCAGTTACATATAAACATCCCGACTTGACCTTAGGGCATAACTTGGTCGATCAAACAACCCGAATGGAGAGGCCTGCACATCATGATTTCCCAGACTTGATTGACTTTAGTGATCAAGATTCCATTAACCAGCCTTCATTCGGAGAGCCTATACACTCACAAGATTGGACTCATGAGCTAGACTTATCAGTCCTCATTTCATCATATGAGGCTCCGACCAATATTTGTCATCTAGATGGTCCATACTCGACCCAAAATTACATGCCAGAGTCTAGGTATGTTGAGTATGAGACCCCAATATCTCAGCAGTGTCCTCCACTTGAGCAGAACTCTCCCATGATTTGTCATGAGAATTTTGTGGAGGGTGACATTTCTCGACTTATCGTGAAAAATGAAACATTAGGTAATAACTTGAGAAATGTCATGGAGATATTGAACTCAATTTCTGCCAGCTTGGGAATGAAAGTGGAAAAGGATATGAGTAATTTTGAGGTTGAAAACCAAGCAAGCATTAGGGAACCCACATCTTCTGTACAGCTGGAGTCCATTCTATCTCCCTCTTCTACTAACCCCTTGCCTTCCAATCTTGATTCTGATCATTCATCTATCCAAAATACCAAAAAAATTAAAAAACCAAAAAATTACATAAAAATTGAAAATGATAAAGACCTAAAAAAGTTGGATCCTACCCTAAGGGAAGCACTCGATGAAGAATTGATTTTCAAACTTCTCTTAATAAAGGCCATAGATCACTTTCCTGACCTCAAACGATTTGTGAGAAGTAAATTGATGCCAAAGAGGTCGGGTAATAAGAGGACAAGGACTGAAAGACACATAGTGTCTATGGCCACCTCCTTGGTGATGGGGAGAAAGACCAAGAGCCGCAGAGTGAAGCGGTTGCCCCGAGTTGAGTGTGAAATCAAAGACACCATCTTTACCCATGCGAGAATCGATGATGACTCATCGATAAATATCCTCCCGACCTCTGTGTTTGACAAGCTCAAACTCAGGCCAATCAGAAAGTCAAGAGAGATCGTTCAGCTGGCTGATCGATCCATCTAACGGTCGAGAGGAAATATTTCAGTCATCGTTACTTTCCAAGGTGCTCTACTCCAGGTGAACTTCATGATCATTGACATTGAGCACCGAGGAGAGTTTTTCCGGTCTCCGATTATTCTCGGGAAGCCGTTCTTAGCCTTGGCTAAGGCGACTATAGATTGCGAGACTCGGGAAATCGATTTTACAGCATTGGGAGCGCTTCGACCTCGCTCATTCTTTGATACACTTTACTCTAAGGTGACCTGCACATCCGCTGACAGTCGTGACCATCGAGAGGTAGATGAGTCCCACCTCTCTGCTACACCTGAGGGACCGACTGTCCGGACGACCGTTGGATCAGAGACTCCCTACACCTCCACTTCATCAACTGCTTGCACCACCACCATGACAGCTTCTAAGGAGGACTCACGACCAGAAGCTAACATTGAGTCGGACACAATCTTTGTGGATTGCCTTGATCATTTCGGTGATCCGACACAAGAGCCTAATAATGCCAAGCCAACTTAGATCACTAGCACTTTCTCGAGACACGTGCTGACCCTTCAGGAATATTCCAATCTATATGGTGACTCGTCTGATGAGGAACCCATGGTCAGTACCGCACCACACCTTGGACCTTCAAAGGAAACAACCAAGACTAAATTGACTCCATATAAAAACACGGTTGCTCCCTCTTCTAGTCGGCTATCTAGTGAGAGGAAGTCGAGAATTGATTCCTCGAGGTGTTCCCCCGAACCTCTCAAGGCGCGTCGCTCTCCACTCCCTCTCAATGATTCAGGTTCTAGAAAATCGACTAAGAAAATTTCCTTCAACATACCGAAGAAGGAATTTTCGGAAGAGTCCTCATCTGGTCCAGATAAGGTGATTTATATGAGTGAGCTCAGTTCGGCTGTTCTTAAGCCTTATCTAAGCAAGCAGCCATGTGTCGACCCGCGTTGGACGATCCCTACATCTCACTATTATTCATCTGAGGACGATTCCGACAGCGACACATATGTATATTATCCACCTCCTCGCGTCCGCAAGAAGGTTCGTCACAAACCTTCTTAATCCTTGTATATTCTCAATTCTCCTTGTATATATTTTTTTCTCCCTCTCCAGTGATTCGAATCACTCGCCCCGGCTCCATATCATTTCATTTTATGGCTATACTTAGGATGATCAAATCCTAAGTATAGGGGGAGAGTGACCCGAGTCTCTTCACTGTTCATTGTACATCCTCCAGATCACATCGATCCTCATACTCACTCATGTCCTATACTTAAGCTGACCAGATCCTAAGTATAGGGGGGACCGATGCCCGCCGTGTATATATTCATCCATTTCCCCTCTTTTCCTCGTCCGCCCCATTTCTGATCTTCTTCTACACTTAGGCTGCCAGAGCCTAAGTATAGGGGGGCGGGACGACTTCTATACTTTTTGTTATTTTAGCTCTCCTACGCTTAGCCCGAGCTATGTCTTTTTAGTCGCTTTCGTGCTCTGAGGACATAGCACACGCTAAGTATAGGAGGGCATGTATATATTACATATATACTTTACCCATAGCTCGTACTTTCGCGTATTTTTGTATATATTTTACAATAATTATGGGTGGGTAAAAATCGAATTTTTTTTATATTTGTTGTATAATACTTGTAAACCTTTTGTAAAAATTGAAAAAATGTATACTTGTATATTGTATAATTTGTATAATACTTATAAAAATCTAGTAAATTGTTGTAACATAGGAGGTATAACAAAGTTTTGAAAACAAAAAACAAAAAAAAACAAAACAAAACAAAATATAGGCTTCTTATTTAATCTTGCATATCATCTCTGCATCAGAAAAAAAAGAGTCTTGCATTTTCATTCATTTACATATCATGTCATCCACATCTCATCAACATATCTTGCATATGCAAAGTGAAACGTTACTGGGTTCTGAACCAAGTTATGAGTAGATATTGAGGATGGACTTGATTTGACCTTAATCCACCTAATTTCAGAGGAACCTTATAGGAACTGGAGTTAAGATTTCTCAGGTCAAGTGACTTAATTCTTTGAGTCCGCAAGTCTATGTTCACATGTCATCTTGATCAGTCTAAGTAGAATATCTCGTGCATACGTAGGATTCTTTTAGATAATGACCTAACTTGGACAAGCACTATGCACGTAGCTCTTCATTGATGAGGTGATGAGCAGGTAGAATCCTTTAGCTTGGAGTAGCACACGGGTGGAAACATCCGTCCTCCTCTAGGGAGGGTAGTGCATCTCAACCTAGTCTGGTGGTGTTGACATATAAGGATAGGATGCTGTGGGTTGCAATAATGCTTCAAAAGACGGATAGTCTACTGGCTCAAGAGGAAAAACTCCTGATGTACATGATGCACCTTGTATATAGTTCCCAAAAAAAGGAAAAGAAAAAAAAAGAAAAAAATGCAAGAACTCCCGAAAAAATAGACAGGCCAAAACAAAAAAATATATATTGCTTGTCGGAGTATGTATATTAGCAAGAAGTCTGCAGCTGGATGACTTGGCTACACTGGTCAGGCATCCTGGGATAGGTAGCTACACTGGCTACCGTCCATTCTTTTCTCTACCCCCTCCTCTTGAGTTGGTCTCACTTGAACTTAGAAGGGAATACCCTGCTCCTCGAGGAAAGAGTTACTGGACCGGGTTATTTGAGTTACCTTGTTAGAGGAGGCTGGTTCTGAGCCATTTCTGATGTGGAGAGCTATTTTACACTAACACAGTACAAGTGAGAATCATAGTCATCAAAAATTTGCGTTTGAGGATTTGTTCTGACCTGACTATTGAGGAGTCTTGAATTAAAGACTTGTGGAACTTAAAGTCTGTTAGATCTTAAGTTCAGATCCCAATAAGGTTCCGCCACACAATTAATCCAAAGGTCGAATTAAGCTCCATTTTCAACTTTTGTTCATGACCTTGGTATGGAACCCAAAATCATTTCACTCTTGCATTTCATTTAGTTGCTCGGGGACGAGCAAGGTTTAAGTATAGGGGGGTGATGAATCTGTGATTCATGACTCTAAAAGTTGAAAATAGAGCTTTGTTCTCGAGTAATTAGATGCATATTTCCACTTATATTGCATAATTAGCATTCATGCATGCATTGATAACATCTGCATTTTAGCATTCATATTTGCATAAAATAAGAAGCCAAATTCACTTGTAAATATTCACCTGTATATTAGATAAAACACCTTATTTGTATATATTTTATACTAACTTCAAATCCAATAAAACTAACTCCATAGTGTATATATGACTAACACTAATAAAGAAAAAATATCTAAAAATTACTAACTTGTAAAATTGAACAATAAAAGCCGAATCCAAGTTTGAGAACATGAACCTTAAAATGCACATATCTCTCTCATACAACCTCCGAATTAGGTCTACTCACTTTTAAAGTAATATACATTCAGATACCTTCGAAACAAGACCAATTTCATCAAAATCGGAGCTCGTATGCAAAACTTGGGTTTTGGGCCCCTTTTGTATATTGTGCATATTGACCGTTTTGCCCCTGTATTTTATCTTTATATTTTCTTAATTATTAAAAATCCAAAAAATAGATTAAGTTGTAAATATTTTCCTCATATTTTCTATATTTTTATTTTGATTTTTCTCTCTTTTAAAAATGACAAAAAAATTACAAAAGATAAAATGTGGTATTTTATACCTATAAGGTACCGCTCAAAAATATGCTTTTGTACAGATGATTTCATTTGATTTTCGGCCCTTCACGAAAGTTGTAGATCTCGTCGAGACGAGCAACTTTCATGTTGAACACTTTTTGATTTAATCCCTTTTGTTATTTCTTTTTGATTTTTTTTAAGAGCGACATGTGGCCGCTCCTGGAGCCGCCACATGTCACATTTTTTTATTTATTTTCGTATTTATTTTATTATTTTCGGATTTATTAATTATTTTAAGTAGCCTACTTATATTATTTTATTAATTATTTATTTAATCTCCCTTTTACCACTTCTTTACTTGCCTTCTACTCCAAGCCTCCACCTTCTCCACTCTCCACCACTCCATTCTCTCCAACTTCCCTCTCCTATTTCTTTATAATCCCCTCCACTCCATCATTGTTCTCCATCCGCCGTTCTACCAGTGAGATAGGTTCTAGCTCCGTCAAAGCCGTGAGGTGACAGCTCCTTCTTCGACGTTGAGCGACGACAAGCCGAAGGCGAGATCCGAGGTGGAGAGATCGACCTCGTCGCAGCCGCATCCAAGCTGCGTAGCTTCTCCGAATTTTTGTCGAGTCAGATCGAGGCCACCATGACGGAAGCCGCACGACGCGGCTCCACTTTCGGCAATTCACAGGTAAACTCTCTATCTCTGCTTTGTCATTTTTTTATCTAACATTGTTTGCTCATCTTGTCTATCAAACAAAAATCACCACCATTCTCATCATCATCATAAAACACTCACACCACCATTTGCATTTTCTTTCTCCACATTTTTCCTTGCTTACAAAGAAAATCACATAAAAAATTCCACCACCATCAACATCATCACCAAAGCACCACATTCACCATTTTTTATTTCAGTTCTACCACTGTTTTCTATTAAGAAAATACAAAAAAATTACAAAAAAAACAAAAAAAAGAAGCCACAACTCCAGATCTCCTTGGACGGCCGTGCTCCACCGATCTCGCTGCCGCCCGCCTCCTCCTGGGCCCCCAGGAGCACCACCAGCCATCCACGACCGCAACTGCGTCGGCCACCGCCTCCTAGACTGCCACCAAGCCAACAGCCAAGCCGTGCCCAGGCACGGCCTCCCATCTCCTCCACGCGCGCCGCTCACGAGCGTCGACGTGTGGCCGCCGACCATCGACACTGCACCGCCAGCAGCCGCGCGAAACCGCGCTCCATCTCTGCCCCAAATGCCCAGCCGTGCTCCACCATCCGTCAGCGAGCCGCGCGGCGCCCCAGGCCCCCGCGCGCGCCGCCCAGCCGCCCCTTTCCGCGGGTGGCGCCGCCGCCACGCATACACGAGGCGCGTCCGCTGCGCCGCCTAACAGGGAGGCTGCTCCTCCGCCCATCCTCCAACGTCGCCAATGCCACGCGCCGTCCCTCCGCCTTCCAACCGCCTCGTACACGGCAGCACCGCCCCGGTCAGCCCTCGCGCGCCCGTCGACTCCGCCTGCACCAGTCCCTCTCGCCACCGCCGCGGACTCCCCTCCAGGCCCCACGCGTGGCTTCGCGTGAGTGGCCACCGTGCCTACCTCGCGCCGTTCAACCCCGCACCGCCCTTCGCGCGGTGCGACCTGCCTTGCCAACGCCAGCCGTTGTTCTTCTTCGAAGCCGCCGCCTCCACCTCGCGCCGACCGTCGACCTCGCCGTCCCACCGCGTGCTCCGAGCCCGCCGTCTTCCGCGTGTGCCGCATCTCTGGTTCCCTAGCCGCTCACGTTCATCCTTTGCCCTATAGAAAAGGTCTATTTCCTTTTTTTATTATTTGTGAATATTGCATAGTCAGTCCTCCAAATTTACGTATTTTCAAAACTGTCCTTGTGCACATTTTTATTTTATTTCTTTTGATTCTGCAATTGCATTGACACCCCTGGCTTTGAACATTAATTTGGATCTTTAAATAGCATCATTTTATTCAATCGAAAATAGCATGTTGTAGCGCAACAAATTCTTTATCTTTCAGCTATTTATTTATATTTTTGTGAGCCTTAGATGTTTTATTAAAAATCTGAGACTGAAAAACAAAGATATTTTACCCATTTTTGCTTTGAAATTCGCACATAGTCATTTATTGCTCCAAAAATTGCAAAAAAATTGTGAATGATGCCTTTTAGTGTACTTTAATTACTGTCCAAGTTTTGTTCAAGTCGGAGTTGTCGTTTGCATAAAATAAATCTTAGGGTGATTTTGTAAATAATTTTTAATTAATTCTACGAATAACATTTTTGAGAAATTTCAACTCTTCTGCATTCTTTATTGAAATATCTATTTAAGATCAATCAATTTTTGGATAATTTGATTTCGTAGAATTATTAGAAATTAAATACCCATAATCACTCTATTTTCATTAAAAAATTCATAAAAAATCATTAAGTGTCAGAAAATTCTAAAAAAATTAATTTAGCTTCATTTCATCATGTTTAACTTCCAGTAAATTTTTCATCAATTTTTCATACCATTTGCACTAAAAATTGCATAAAAATCCTAAAAAAGTTTGCATTTTTCCTTAATGCAATTTAAATTCAAAAATTCCAAAAAAAATATATTTGCATTCATAATTGGATTAGGTTTATAGGAAAATTATAACTTAGCTATTTTGGACTAATTTCACATTTAAATTAATTTTGGCTGAGTCGCTTATTTTCTTATTAACCTAATTCATCCGTATTTGTGCATTGGCATTTTTATTGCATAAAAATACCAAAAAAATCCACTTGGAAAACCACAATCTAGTCCATCTAAGCTGATCCCGAGTTGTTCCTTTGCCTCCTTGAGTCGACCCTGGGGCTTGCCCAGGCTATATAAACATAAAACCGCATTAAACTCATTCGACGAATCATCCATTTTGTGCGGTTATTTTTGATCGACGCGTATCTATCCGACTGCAACGCACTAGTCAAACAGACAACATTAACAAGGGTAGATTTTCGCTTTGTCACCAGGTTGTACATATCACCCCTAGATTTTTCAGTCAATGTGCTGCCTTATCTCCTAAGGCAAATGGGGTGGCCTTCAGTCTAATGTAATCTTGGCCAACATTAGGATGGCTAAGATTGTTGCAAACCAGCTCGAAGTCTCGGAGGAAGGTATACGGTTCTTCATGGGCATTTCCGTTGAACTTCGGTAGCAGGCTAAGGAAGTGGGGCCTGAGCTCAAATGCTTCGGCGGGAACCGCTGGTGCCAACCAATTTTGTATCTCATTCTCCGTTGGGTTGTAGGCATCAACCATTGGTCGGTCGATTCCTCCTGCTACAATGATTTGTCCCATTCTAGCCGTGAGATATGCATTTCTTTGTTCGGCTTCGGCAAGGCGATTAAGAATTTGTCGCAATTGATCCTCATCCGGTGGTGGCTGCTTAGGCGGCATCTTGCCCTCTAGTCCTGGGTATGAAACAATGTCGGTGTTAGAGGGCAAATCAAGGAAGGGATTCTTACTGAGGTGATGGTCTTCCTCGGTAAGCTCATAGGAGAGGAAAGGGTTGGTTTGAGAGTAACCACCCTGAGTGTGAGGGAACTAGAACTCAAGAGGGTCATGAGTCCTGGGTGGTCCAAGGTGCGCTTGGGCCGATGAAGAGGAGTTTCGTGGGGGGATCAAAGAGAGATTGGTGAATAAAGAGTCGATATCCCCCCATTCACTCATCTTGATTTGGCGAGAAGAAGATAAGATTTTACTCCTACCTGAAGCAAACAAATCAATCCAAGACCCTGGGTTCACACTCAACACAGTGAAGGACTCGAAATCGAGTCCAATTAATCTTGTAAATTTTAAATGTGATTTTTCAAGCAAGATAGCAAGGATTACGCGGCCTAAAGGGAAGTCGGCTCAGAGCCGTATGCATCTTCCCTGTTTAACCTGTCGCCTAAGATACCGCCGGTCCTTCCTTTCTTCGCTCCTATCCCAAGTCGATGGATTCAAAGACCACACCCCTATCTACCTGCAAGCAGGCGGAGGCTGACAAGGTCGGAACTTCACCTCGGGGGGTTACTGGCAACTTGTCGCAAAGTACCGCAATTTCGCCCCTATCTACCTGAGACAGGCGGAGGCTACTTGGTACTAGTTAGTGAACCTTAAAATTCGACTTGTGATATTTGCTAGGATTAGTCGGAACGTGATATGGAAGGCGGGATTTTGGGCTCTGCCTTAAGTTGTTCACACACACTCAAGTACCCTCGCTCAGCCTGAAAACAAGGTCGGGGACTAATCTCCCGCAAACAAATTTTCCAATTTTATTTTTTTTGGTCAATAATGTTTAGCAGTCCCGGTTTTAAGTTAAGTTATCACTTTGTTAATCCAACCACACAGGACGCCTATTGTCCAGTCCTGATTTCTGTTTAACTAAATGTGAAAAACAAAGGGGGAAATAGAGAAAAGCCGATGCAAGAAAAAACAATGATGCGTATGCTGAGTTAAGGAGACTTACAGTGATCCCTTCGCTTTTTATGCAGGATGCAAAACAGAATTGAAAACTTTTTTACACTAAATGCAAATGCAAGCGAAAAATCTGCTCCTGGACAAGCAGTTCTATTAGCGAGTGAAGAACATGTTGATTTGGCTAGATCTGCGGTCTAAGTGCGTCTTTTAAGTGAATTGTGTGGTCCTAGAAAGTTACGAGCATAAGTAAATCCTAGATTGGCTCGAGGAGCCGCTAGTGCAAGCCTAAATTACCATTCAACCACACAACACACGGGGACACAGTTTCACTATATTTACACTCGCGAGAACCCAAACGGGAACCGCTGGAAATAATGCAAAAAAATAAAGAAAAATGAAAATACAGATTCTCTCAATTCACTCAATAAATTACAATGCTGAATCTTCGAAGCGTCTTCGACTCCTCGCGTTCCTCATACAGAAATAAATTGAGGTCAGAGATAATCAACAAAAAAATGCAAAAATTAAAAGACAGAAAATATTCACAAGAAAACCGGGGGTCAGACTACCCAGGGATAGAGAATCAAACACTCAGATTTTACTGCAAATTAACCTAAGTCGTGCCTCCCCGGCAACGGCGCCATTTTGATAACGCCTCCGCTACCCTTGTTAATTCAGTCAAATTAATGTCCAAATTATTTATGATGTTCGGTGCAGTCTGATAACGAGAGGGAATCAAAAACCACTTTCAATTATATTCAAGTTAATCTCGAGCGGCAATTTTTTTTTATTTGGTGGAAGTCCAAGGTCGAACTCAGGGAGGCATCTGTCTCCTTAGGTGAATTTTTAGCAAAGTTCCAGTGTTCGATTTTCGAGGAATAATTTTTTTGGTCTTTTTCTATTTTCTATGCAAGACACATGCAAAAATCAGGCCAATTTAGAACTTAAATCAGTTAAGTATTCAAATCACGTCCAAAAATAATGAAAATTGGCCAGAGGATGAAATATGATGTATTTAAGCTACCCTAATTTTTTTGGAATTTTCTGACACTAAATAAATTTACCGTGAATTAAAAATTAATGCAGGGTGATTTTGACTAATTTAATTTTAATAAATATCAAATCAAATTATTTTTAGGAACAAAAATTATCTAAGTAGATCTAAATATGAGGAATCTAGGAAAATTATCAGACCTTAATTTTGATGTGAAATGAACCTACTAAAATGAATTAAGGAAATCACCAAATAATTAATTTAGGCCTCGAAATGTGCGCAAATAAATGAAATTTTTATGCAAAGTGCATCTAATTATCCTAGAGCTAATGTGACTTTTTGGGAATTTTTGGAGTTACCGAGAATCTATTATTAATTAAAAGGTGAAATTGGGTAAAATATGACAAAAATAGACCAATTAATTAATTAAAAATTCCACTGATCTAACAAAATTATGCCAAGTGTCACATAAGATAAAGGACAAGTTAAACTACAACATGCAATTTTTGGAATTCAAAAATGATGAAATATGGACACCTAAATATGCGTGCAAAGACAGGGGTATAACTGCAATACAGAAAATAAAAATTGCTTAAAAATAAATATGCTGACAGGGACCTTTATGCAATTACCTAGAATGCAGGGGGGTGGAATGCAAATTCTCCACTAACGCGCGTGCTCCTCACGTGGGGGCACTTCACAGGGACTAAATTATAGTTTCGGAAACTTCCTGGGGCCTCAGTGCAATTTGCCCATGCCACACGTACTGCTCACGTGGGGCGCCTTAGGCTCGGGTGACTTCGGAGGCTCGGGCATTGGCTCGGCTGCTCTGGGTAATCCGAGCCTAGAGGTCGGGGAAGAGGCTCGGATCGGGGTGACATGGCGTGATCAAGACCGTGGATCAAGGACGATCCAACGGTTGCTGGATGCTGAGGTGTGGCCGATCTATGAGCGTTGGATCTAGAGGAATCCAACAGTGCCTGGAGCTCGATGAAGAGGGCGACGTGGCGTGCTTCTGTCCGTAGGATCACTGATCGATCCAACGGCTCTCTGCTGCTCCAGCTGACGTCGACGTGGCTTGCTCCTGAGTGTGGGATCAAGGATGATCCTACGGCTCCTTTACGAGGCTACGTGGCGTGATGCTGACCGTTCGATCAAGATGATCGAACGATGGCCAAACGTCGTCACCAACGGTCCTCCGCCACCTGCGGAGGAGAAGGCGGGGCTCCGGCGAAGGGGGGCTTGTTCCGCCTCGTCCTCTAGGCATCGATGAAGCTCACCGGAGGGTCTGGAGAAGCTCGAAAGATGCGCGGATGGTCGGTGAAGCCTCCGGTGGTTTCAGGAGCGGAGGAGGAGCTCTGGGGCACGGTGGCGATGAAGCTCGAAGGGAGCTCCGATGAGCTTCCGGCCAGTGAAGGAAGGAGCACCTACAAGGGGTTAGAGGATAGCCAAAGCACGTGGGCTGTGCGTGGAGTTGTGCAGGGTGAACGGCGAGGCCTATGAAGGAGTGGGGGTGTCCGGTGATGGTGCTCCGCCCAGGTGGCGGAGCTGGCATCGGTGAAAGGTGGGATACGGCGTTTGAGCAAAGTAAGGGGAGTGCGAAGTTCGGAGCTCCGTCGCGGAGCTCGGAGTGATGAAGGTGGAGCGAGAAGATGACGGGGGAGAGTGAATTAAATCGGAGAAAAGCAACAAAAATAAAGAAGAGATCAGAGGAGGATGGAGGAGGCTACCTGGGGATTGGAGCTCAAGTTTGAGCTCCAGGTCTTCGCTCGAAGGATCGGTAGAGTCCTGAGCTCGCGCAGCTTCGCGGATGGAGGCTGCAGCACGGCGGTGGCGGCCATGGATCTCGCCGGAGAAGACACCTGTCTTCGCTCGAAGACACGCCCGATTGCTGTCACCAATCGATTGATCTGAGCTCAAGGAACCTCTCTGGAATGGCGGATGGGAGTGAATGTGGTCGGAGGGCGAGTATTTATAGGATGAAGGTGTTGGCCGGAGTCACGGAAAGATGGAGTTCGTGGAAGTTTTGGGGCGACTCTGGTGGGAGTTGTGGTGAGTGAGGGAGCTGGTGAGGACGAGGGAGGAGTGGGCTCCATCGTGGCGGTGTTGGCGATCGGAGAGGGTGGCTGGAGTGGGTCCAAGAATAGAAAGGGGCAGCCCCTCGCGCAAGGCTGAGATCGTGGGAGAGAGGTCGTCTGGAGGTAGGAGACGAAGTCCTGGTCGTTGGATCTTGTGATCCAACGGCCCAGATCGAAGCGCTAAGGAGTGGGTAGGATTAGATCCGAAGCGAGGCGATCAAGGATGCTGAATGCGCCACACATCGCGTTAAAGATGAAGCGCGAGCGGGCGGCGTGGATTAAATCAAGGCGAAGCGATCTAAGGGGTGCGATTGCGCCACGTGGTGCGATATGGCAGAGGCACTGGCGAACGGTGGAGATGAGCCCAGGGGTTTGATCGGATGGCTAAGGGTCTGGCGTTAAAGAACGGCAGGGATCAAGAGATGAGGGCGAGATCTGATGGCGTAAATGCCGCCACGTGGCGTGAGGGGAGTGAGGCGGGAACGGGCGGCTATGATGAGAGGCTGGGAAGTGATCTGACGGTGGGGAAGAAAGGCACACGTGGAGGCAGCGCAACCGTTGGATCTGGATGAAGATCCAACGGCTGTGGGCGCGGGCGGCTGGGGCAAGGGGGCGGGCCGCATGGCGCAATCAGAGGGTGCCACGTGGCTAGCTGTGAGTGGCTGCGAGATGAAGTGAGATTAGAGAGAGAAGGAGGCCGAATTTGGAAAAACTCAAAACATGAAACTTGTAGATCTTGATGAGATCTACAAGTTTCATGTTTACTGAAGATGGAGATGAGGTCAACTATGATACAAAAATACAGGAATACAAATATACACATATATAGTATACATAGAGGCCAAAAACCCAACTTCTTCCTACGAGCTCCAAATTGGATGAAATTAGTCTCATTTTAAAGGTCTTTTAATGTGTATTATTCTGAAAGTGAGTAGACCTATTTTGGAGGTTGTATGAGGGAGTTATGGGCCTTCTAAGATCAAGAGGTTCTAGGTCTTTGTTGGATATTTTACAAAGGAGATATCAGACTTTCTTGTTATTTTATAGGTGAATATTTTACAAGTGATCTTGGCTTCTTATTTAATGCAAATGTGAGTGCTAAAATGCATGTATTATGAATGCATGTATGAATGCTAATTGTGCAAGACAAAGGGAAATATGCTGCTATTTACTCGGTAACACGACTCTATTTTCAACTTTTAGAGTGATGAATCACATATTCATCATACGTCCAATCATTATATCGAGGGTTGAGTTGTTGATTTGCTAGATACGCACTGATCTTCTTTCCACCTCATCAACTCTCTAACCAGCCTCTTCCACTCCTGTCAAAGCCTCGTTTTTTTCCGTTTTCTCGGATTCTTCAAAGCTGACCCTTTCACCTGATTGCTAAGCTTCCTTCATGACTTTTTCTCCTTGATGTACCCTCATACATGCCCAGAGGTTGCTTGGAGGATTGGATCAACAATTCTCTTGATCTCCATCGTTCTTTGGAGCCGCCCACCTCACATGTAGAAAACACCCCATCTTCTTCCCATTCATTTTTTTGAACCCTCTTGGACCCATTTGGCCACCCTTCTTGGAGCTCAAGATAGAGTGAAGTGACAGTGAGCTCTCCAGCTCCTCGGAGGTGTGGCTAGGCGAGTCGAAGGGCGGCTCCGCCCCCACCTCCGGCCACTAGCCGTTGAGGTTCCACCTTCCTGGTTTCCAGGCCAGTCGGGGTCATTCTTTTTTGCTCGTTTCCTTGCTCTTTATTCACCTGCAGATCATAGCTTTATTCTAGCATTTTGTTTCCTTGCTTTTTAGTCACTTAGTCACCCAGTTCACTCCTCGCCGGAGCAAGCTCCGGCGAGCTTCCAACCCATCATCTTCAACTTTCATTCATCCTCCTCGACATGGCTCACATCTCACTGTTGCCATCCTCCACTATTTTGCGTATTCTCCCATGCAACCCACTCCATCTTTGACCACATACGGTGGTCGGAGCGCCTCCTTCTTCCCTCGCCAAATCGAAGGAAACTCCATTCATATCCCATTTTTTGTGTACCTAACAACTTGGCCGAGTTTTGTACTCGAGCACTTCTTCTAATTACAGGTACATCGGAGCACCTTCACGCCGTCACGCGTCATCGGTGCTTGGATCGGCCTTCTTGTTGTTGTTATCCAAAGGAAGAAGAAGGAAGGGGGCGGATAGCAGCCACCGTTGGATTCGCCCCTCTCCTTCTAATCTCGGCCATCCATCCAAGGGGAAGAAATCTTGTACACGCACACCTTTACTTCTGGCATTTTACGTATGTGTCCCCAGCCCTCCAAGAGCCTCTGAATGCCACATGGATAAGTTGCAAGTTTTGCGGCCATATCCCTATGCTTTTGGGATATTTCAGAAACTTTTTGAGCTTTATTTTGAACTGCAGTTTCGTATTTACTATTGCAGTTGTACCCCTGCACTTAAATGCTCATAAATCATTCATCTAAACTCTGTTTCATGCGAGATTTTTTTGTTAGAAAGATGCTTTAAAGATCTACATCATATACAAATTTCAAATTTTTCTGATGTATGAACTATTTATGGAGAATTTATGAACATAGAGTACTGATTTGGCTTGTTTTATTAATAACTCTTTAACTGCTCAATATCACTTGCTCATTTTTGGTTATGTTGTAGGAATTCGTGGGGCTGAATTGTTGTTCAAATTTCATCAAAATATATTGTGGTTTGTATCTGTAAAATTTCTACAATATTTTGAGTGATTGATTTATTTTTGGAGCATCTTGTATCTATTTGAAAATCTAAAAATATGTTCGTGTGCCCCTGAGTTTGTTCTACAGTCAGGGATTATTTTTTGTATTTTTATCTTGTTGTTTGAGTAGTCAAAAAAATCAAAAACATCATTTCTACTTTCCTATTATCTTTTATTTTTAATATATTCATTACATCACAGAAAAATACCCAAAAAATATTATAGTTTTCTCTCATCTATATCTATATCATATCCGAAAGGCATGCAATAATATTTGGTCTAGTGTCCAAAAACTCAAAAATGCTTCAAAACTTGCAAAAATCACTAAAAATTAAAATAGTATCAAAAACCCAAAAATAAAGTCATGTTTTCTTTGATATAATCTTCTCTGTGTAGGAAAAATATAGGTATAGTTTTAGATTCTGAACTATTGGTAGTATTTTTCTGAGTGTCCTATTTGCCTTATTTTTTCCAAGTTTAGAATTGCCCGTTTTATCTTATTACTTGCCTTTTTTTCTTTCTTTTTCTAAAAAATCTAATAACATTTGAAAAAGTAATTAAAACACCAAAAATATTTTAGAATCTTTATTTTGAATTTAGTTGACTTATTTTAAAAATCCAAAAATATTCTCTCTATTTCTTTCATTTTTATCTCTCTCTTAGTATATCTAGATGTCTATATATATCTGTCATTATTATTTATATTATTATTAATATAACTTTATTTATAAATATAAAATTAAAAAAAACGTTTGAATATCTAAAAATAAAAAAATTAAAAAATTAAAAACCCACAAAAAATAGCACACATATAGACAACTTGATCACAGTCATTTTTTTGCATTATTTGCCCCGATCTACCTGCTTGCTTCCTGTGTTCGACACTCTACACTACTTGCACTATACATATTTTTTGTAGAGTTATAATAAATTTTAACTCCACATATTGCTTTTCATTGTTTGATCTTTGTTGTGGGTTAATTGTTGATTTAATCTGGATTTCAAAGCGGTTAACACATCGACTGTATTCCCGCCTTGTGTGGAATATACGACCGCCTGAATTACGAGTTCATCAAATGGCACCGTTGCTGGGGAGCAACAACGTATAGATCGGATTTCTTTAAGACTAATTGTGAGATCATTTGTCAATGTTTCAGTTTCATTTATTTCCTTTATTTTTGATATATACTGTTTGAGTTGTCTAACCCCTTCTCTTTATGACTTTATGCGAGGTACCGCAGATCGAGGGAGGCGCTTGACTCTAGGCGCCTGCGCACCCACATGAAGCCCGCTTTGGCTTGCCACTAAGGAAGACTTAGAGAGATTTTGCAGACTTAGCTCTAGTTTTTATTTGTTGTAATTATTCTTGTAATTTGAAGTGAGAGTGTGACTCATTAACTTGTAATAATTTGGAATTCCAGGACACTTTGACACTTCACGTGGTCCATTGCCCGAGGGATTGTTCCCTTGGTGGCCTCGTCGGTTTTTGCAGTTTTCTCACCGGTTTTGTTTTATTCGACGTTCCTTTATTTTGATTCACCATGATTTGGCCCCTAGATTTAGGAGTTTTTATTGATTGTGACGTAAATAGCTAATGCCCCACACTTTAATATCTTGCCTGCACCTATAGACCGTAATTGGACTTAGCTAAAATTCATTTAAAAAGCTATTTGACTTGGAATAGAGACCACGCGTCGAGAGATGTCGTATACAGCGCTGGCAGTTCCCATGCTGTTGGACACCGGTCGGCCTCCTAGACCGGAAACCGGTTTCTCTTCCTAGTTGATAGCTACTTGTGCTTCACGATTAATAGAAATTGCTCATCTAGGGACGGTTTCCTCGTGCATTATATAGGTAGTTTATTTTCCTGTCTTTAAATTTATGCGCGATCACCCTGCATATAGATTGTTGGAGCAAGTACACATTTCTAACTCTGTGTGCATCATTGTGTTTGATCGCGCATCAGCTTTTCCGAATTCCTCCCCAGTTTATTGGATTCAAAATAACCAAGGAAACTAGAATATTCGTTAGGCGTTGCTTTTATTCAGAAAAATACTAAAAAGAGATAACCAAATAAAATTGGAACTGCTAATGAAAACTTGACCTTAAAACTCACCTCACTCAAAATTTTTGTCTTGGGGAGAGTAACCCCTTCCTTGGATTGATTTATCTGCAGCGAGAGAGTGACCCGCACACTAGGATAGAGCCATACCTGAACTCCTCTCAGACTACTACTCTAGGTTTAGTCGTTCTCCAGTGAGGATCTCTCCGGTAACCGGTAAAGCGGACCGTGACGTCCTTTGCAGAGTGAATTGATCGGGTAGCTAGTAAACGGTCCGCAATTCATACTAGCTGGGAAAGATCTAGCCTTAGATCAGGAAGTCTCCTAGGAGCATCGGGTTCCTACCATCTCGCTTAATCGCTCAGATAGATTGATTGATCACCAAAATAAAATTGAAAAGATAATCGACCGAACCTTCACGGTCATCAGGTCAAGCGTTGTGTAGGTGAACCAGGGGTTTGTTTTCACATCTTGTTTGCATTTCAGATCTCATCCATCCTTTTCTCTAGATCACGATGATGGGAAGGAGATCCCTTAGGCCATGTCTGGTGGCACCGCTATAGAGCACTCCTTCTTATTCATCTAGGTCGGCTTCAGGGAGTTTAGACCTACTCTCCGAGCCCGAGTTTACATCCACCCTGTTCCCCCTTGACCACCCTTCTTCTTCTGTCAGTCCTGTAGTGTCAGAATTTGGTGCAGCACAGAATCCTGAACATTTGACGCCACCTAAGATGGGTACTTTTGCCTTCGCAGAGACCCGAGACATGGCCAACAGTGAGGGACGCCCAGATGAGCAGGGACAGCCTTCGTATGTATATGATCAGACTACCATCAACAATTCCTTGTTAGCTTCCCTGGAGACTATGCAAAGACAGATTAGAGATCAGGGAGCCTTCATGGGTGACATTATGAGAGAGTTGGCGCAGAGGCGAGAGGACAGAGTAGACAAACCTGAGGGCCGTGGAGAGATACCAGAAGCAGGAGACGGAGGAGGAGACCATCAACCGGAGGGCCCACCACCGAGGACCATGAGACAGTTGCACAACCCTGCTGCAACTCTCACTCACCGATGGATCCAGCTTCCTCCCATTGTTGGGAACTTCAAGCTTCGCCCCAAGATTGCCCAAGTTTCACGAGCTGGCCACCGAGGAGCCTCATCTCCATCTGCGGGAGTTTGAGATGATTTGTAGCACTGTCTACAACAGACTGGTGGACGAGGACACTATAAAGATGATTGCCTTCCCGTTCTCATTAGCTGACACAGCAGCCTATTGGCTGAAGCATCTAGGAAGGTATGTCACATCTTTGGAGCAGCTCTGGACCGCGTACTTGAACAAGTAGTATCCACACGGCTGGACCAACGCAGCGTGAGCTATGATCGGCAACTTCACTATTATCCCAAATGAGCAGATCCATGAGGCTTGGGATCGATTTAGAGAGCTCATTGACCGGTGTCCACATCACGAGATATCCAAGCCCAACCTTGTTCAGAGTTTCTTTTGTGGGCTAACACCGGAGCTATAGGGGCTTGTGAATGCCTCTTGTGGTGGGTCTTACTTTTCCAAAGGTGAAGATGAGGTTTGGGCCATCTATGAAGGGATGGCAGAGAACTCGACAGTAATGGCCCAAGCCTGGGTCTACACGCAACCAAAGGTCCCACCACAGGAAGTGTCATATCAGAGAATTGCACGAATCGATGACGGTACCCACATTCCGTCAGTAGCAGCAGCTCAGGCTGAATCTGCCGCTGCCGACATGGGGATCATTGGTGAGAAGTTGGACCGCATCGAGATCCTTGAGAAGAAGCAGAGTCAAGGTATTGCACAGATGGACCAGTTGACGAAGACCATGAGTGACCTGAAGACACAGATCCTATGCATTCAGGAGGCACAAACATCCACTCAGCAGCCTCCCAGGTCACATGCTGATTCCAGCAGTAGCAACTCCACCCAACCCTCTACCGCATACCGCCAGGTTCACCATATCCATGCAGAGCCGATCCAGTAGCTACAGCACTACTCACCGCAACCACTATCTCAGGACACTCAGATGGTGGTCTACCAGTCGGATCAGCCACTGGTAGTTCTTCCTCCACCACCCGTCGGGCAGGAGCCATTGATGGAAGTCAATGGGATATGGTACGATCGGTACCCATAGCAGGCCGAATTTGTCGCAATCACCCCGGATTCTGTTGGACCACCTGAGGCACCTCATCCCAACAGTAGCCTCCTGCTCAGGGCAACCAGAACAACCAGCAACAACAGCAGCCCTATCACTCCCACCAGCAGTACCAGCAGGGTCCTCGTCCCTCTTATCGGGGACAACAGTGGAGGCAGTGTCAGTAGCCTCACCAGCCATACTCCCAGCCTCCCCCTCACTATTCACAGTAGTAGTAGCCTCATTTCCAGCATGGGAACACTTCCGGTTCTCCGGCACCTGCCTTCGAGAACCCAGCTCTTGACGACATCGACCGCTTGCTCTCTAAACAGCAAGCATCCTTCCGGAGGGAAATGGATGAGTTCCGGCAAGAGATGAGGGATATTATCAAGGGAAAGGCCACCATACCAGCACAGATCGAGCCTAATCCAAATAATTTGAAGAGGAAATCTGAGCAGGTACAGTCTACAGAGGATACCACTCCTAGTGACCCTTTGAATGACATGTCTTCTTTTATGTGTGATGCTGATTTCGTGACTACTAGGAGTGGTTGGATGCCAGCTGGCGGTGCCTCATCTGGGCGACAACCATACGAGGAACCAGGAGCGCCAAACGAGGAGAGTAGCGGTGTTGATGCCGCTGATGATGTTGATGGCGGTGGTGCAGATGCCACCAAGGACAGAGACCCAGTTGACGGTACTGATGCCGTCGTGACTCCATATGCAGGCGGTGGTGTTGATGTAACCATTTCACTTGATGCTGAGCCAGAGCGTGGTGCTAATGCCACGAAGACATACGTCGTGGGTGGTACTGACACCACCACTTCTACTTCTGTTGTGCTTCCACCTGTTGTGTTTCCACCTTTTGTATCTCAGGACTGCATTAACTAGAAAAAAGACCAAAAATATGAATAAAGGAAAGGTTTCTTTATCTACTCCGAGTCCATATGTATTGCATGATGATCTTGGTATGGATTCCATTCCTTCACAAGCACAGGAACCTCTTCCTCACCCTCCATCTAAGGAGGCCCCTACCATCCCCTTCCCTCAAGCACTCAGTTTGGTGAAGGGGAATAAAAAAGAAAATACAAAAAAGACACATCAGTTAGAGTTCAGCCAGCAGATGATTGATAGATTTCAGATTCAGCAGACTCTACAGGAGGCACTAGAGCACATCCCCCTTTTCCAGAAGAAATTTGAGAGAGAAGACTACCGTACGCAGGAAGAGGAGGAACCACATAGGAGAGATCCATGTGCTTACCCGTGCCACATATTTTGCCATTCAGAACAAACTACCAGCCAAGAAACCTGATGCAGGAGATACCTATGTCAAATGCAAGATTCAGGAGCAGCAGTTCGATCGTACTTTATTAGACAGCGGCTCTTCAATCAACCTCCTTCTGGTAGCCTTACTTGACTGATTCGAGTTTGGCCCTCTCCATCGGAGTAGGACAGTCCTTCAGTTTGCTGATAGGTTTATTAAGAGGCCGAAGGGGTTGTTGAGGGACGTGGTCATTACCATTCTGGGCCTGAAATTCCCCGTGGACTTTGTTGTATTGGACATGGAGATCCCTAAGTCGATGACAGATACCCCCATCATACTTGGACGCACATTCTTGGCCACTGCCAAGGCGGTATCCGACCATGATAGTGGGAAGGTGTAATTTTATGTAGAGGGTGAAAGTATACAAATAGAGACGATCGACAAGACCAGAGCACGAGATTCAGCCTGCTCAGAGCAGTCCAGTGACACAGAGCAGATGACAGAGGCTAAGCGAGACGTCCACCGGGAGTTTGACTTTGTGATGACTGATGATGAAGCAATTTGGGAAGATACAGTAGCACGAGCCCTCACCTTGCCAACAGATTCAGTGTACTCACAGCTTATAGCAGTCGAGAGTTTGGAGAGCACACCCCTGATAGAGGACACATTAGAGGCCTATAGTTGCGGGTTGAGTGGTGAAGCAGGTTTTTATTCGTGTTCTTCCGATGCAGATCCCTCAAACTCAGACATCGAATGGGATGACTTTGATGAGTATTTGCCATGTCTGATTCCTTCTAAGCCGCCAGCTAGGACAGAGTGCGAGCCAACACAGTTTACAGATATTCCAGCAGGGTTCCCATTCGTCAGACTTTTACGATCAGTGAGAGTTCTCACATGCAGACCTGGTAGCCTTCAATCAGACATATCAAATGCCAGATTTGCCAGCTTCCAGTTGCTCAAAATTGAAGCCCTTGCCGCAGTCGTTGATGTATAGATTCCTGGCGGGTGAGCCAGATATGCACCCAGTCATTATCTCAACAGATTTGACTGGAGAGAAAGAATCTCGTTTGATGGAGGTTATTGAAAGAAACCGCAAGGCGATAGGATGGAGTATAGCTGATCTCTAGGGGATTAGTCCAGCTCTGTGCTCCACCATATCTACCTCGAAGAGGACACCAAGCCCTCGCGTGAGTTCTAGCGATGGCTGAACCCGAACCTTCGAGATGTGGTAATGAAAGAAATATCAAAATGGTGGAGCACCGATTTTATATACCCCATCTTCGACTCCAAGTGGGTTAGTCCATTACATGTTGTACCCAAGAAGACGGGTATCACTACAGTTGTGAGTGGTTCCGGAGAGGAGATAGCTACCCGGGTACCCACTTCTTGCAGGGTCGGTGTGGACTACAGACGATTGAATCAGGCCACCAAGAACGATCATTTCCCACTGCCATTTATTGATCAGATTATCGAGAGGCTAGCTGGGAAGAGTCACCACTGTTTTCTTGACGGGTACTCCGGCTATAATTAAGTGGCCATTGCGCTCGAGGACCAGGAGAAAATGACATTCACCTGTCCATTTGGGATATATGCTTTTAGACAGATGCCTTTTGGTTTGTGTAATGCCCCGGCGACATTCGAAAGGTGCATGTTGTCCATCTTATCGGACATGGTGGTGATGAACCGCGAAATCGGCCCTTTAAGAGTGTTGAATTAGCACTTGTAATCGTCATCGCAGTCGGGCCAAAATGGTCTCATCAAAGACCATCTCATTTAGATATAGCAATCAAAACGAGATGGTTGAATTTATATTTTACTTGGCAAGATACCAAGGTCGAACTCAGAGACACGAGCCTTTCTCGAATTATTCGGATTTTTATCTATCTAATTAAGCATTGAGTTGAAAGAATATATATGTCAAATTATGCAAGAAGGCCACAATGCATTAAAGAAATAAACATGCAATTTTTTTGTATATAATTTTATCATGCAAATAAATGTAATGAGATGCAATAAACATATGCACGAGATGATAATTACTTGAGCCATTAAAAAGATGAGTCAAATCAGTGTCAACTAAAGAAGCACTATTCATTCTAGTGGCAATTAGGCATGAGCTACATGGAAAGCCAGGCACTTAGACAATAAAATAATGCATTAAAGATCATAGTGTCTAATCTCAAATTTAAGCATTCCATTAGAAATACCACGAGAAGAGCTTCGAAATGAAACTGAAATCAACTTAATCAGACATACGATGCTCAAGATATACAATAAAGAAGATAGGGGCATAACTGAAAGAAAACATGAAATAAAATTGCAGACAGGTCCCTAGGAGGGACTAAAATGTAATTATGAAAAAGATCGAGACCTTCCCTGTAAATTACCCTCACGCGCGATCCGGTGTCGGAGCTCTAGAACTCGGCTTCGCCCGAGGTCCAGCCAATGAAGATGTGGACCTGCAAAGGGGGTTAGATGGAAATCGAGGCATGTGTGCATGCAAGATGAGGTGGACGGAGGGCTTGGCGAAGGCGAAGAAGCGGAGCCCTTGGTGGGTTCTCCTCCACCTCTGGCGGAGGAGAAAGCCTGGGATGAGGGAGGTCTTGACAGAGGAGGGGTGTAATCGGAAACGTACGCGTGAAAGGTGGTTGAAAGGCGGAGCTCGGGAGGCGATTAATGGAGGTCGAGGACGATGGTAGGGACATAGATAATTAAGGGAAATTAAAGAAAAATGCAAAGGAAGAAGAAGGGGACTTACCTGAGGTTGGGCGGAGCGGGAGCCTATGCTGGGCATCGGAGAAGATGCCCGGGTCTTCGTACATGTTGGCCGGCCATGCCAGTGAGCTCGGGCGGGGCTTTAAGCCTCCGCAGCACCGCCTTGATTGGCGGTGGGTCTCACCGGGGTTCTAGGTCGTCGTCGCTTGATCCGAGCTCCTCCCCCTGTCACAGGGAGGAGACGGAGGGCTGGGTCTCAGCCCCTTGGTTGGTGGACGAAGAAAATCGAAGGGGGAGGAGGCGAGGTATTTAAAGGAAGGGTGACGGGTACAGGTGGTGAGAGGCGAGGATTTCAAGGGAGATGTGGGGCGATTGGAGGATGATCGTGGATGGTGGTCGTGCCCGCGAGGATCATGGATGAATGGGCTCGGTCTTAAGGTGGTTAGAGAGTGGAGGGGATGACCAGGGCTATGGCCAAAAATGGAAGGGGGACGGAGGTCTGCAAGGCGCGAGGCTCGGCCGGTGGTTGCGGGAGGAAGAAGACAGAGCCCTGGCCGTTGGATCGTGAGATCCAACGGCTGAAGATTTGGCGTGAAGCGACGGTCTAGATTAGATCGGAGGCGGCACGATCGGGTGACGACTAACGCACCATGTGGCAGGCGTATATCAAGGCGCCGTCGAACGGTAGAGATTAAGGCAGGAGTTTCGATCGGACGACAGTTCTTAAATGAAAGATGGGCGGTAGTGATTAAATGAACAAGGAAAGCATCGGGTGGTGCACAAAGCTCCACGTGGCGTGAGGATATTAAGGCAGCAATGAGTGGCTGAGATGAGAGGCGGGGATGATCAGACGGTTGAGAGTAATGGCGCATGTGGAGGGCAGCTGGCCGTTGGATTATGAAGGCGATCCGACTGCTAGAGAATGCGGGCGGCTAAAGCAAGGAGGACGGGCCATGTGGCTCACCCAGAACGGGCCACATGACCCAATCAGATTATTCTGAGAGTGAATTTGATAAATGAGGGTTAACTTTGCCGAATTTGAGAAAACTCAAAACATGAAAGTTGTAGATCTTGATGAGATCTACAAGTTTCATGTTGACCAAAATTGGAGAAGAGATCAAACAAAGACTCGAAATATTTTTAGGGATATTTTTAAGGCTAAAAATACCACAAATTTTAGTTTTGCCATTTTTTTGTGGTTTTTAATTTATTAAGGACTCTGATAATTACAGGACTTTAGCGGGATTTTATTGACACAACTTTAAGCAAGGGGGTTAATAATGCGAAATTAAGATGATGAAATTGGATTTCATCAGGTGGGTGATTGCTTAGAGGTCTTCATGGATGATTTCTCGGTCTATGGCAATGGGTTTGATGCTTGTCTTGACTGCCTAGACCATGTACACCAGTGCTGCATAGAGGTCAATCTTGTCTTGTCTTGGGAGAAGAGTCACTTCATGGTGACTCAAGGGATGGTCCTTGGTCACATTATCTCCAACCGGGGCATGGAGGTTGATCCGACCAAGGTGGATATCATCAGAAAACTCAATCCACCATCCAATCTGCATCAATTACGATCTTTTCTGGGGCATATCGATTTCTACCAATGGTTCATTCAGGACTTTAGTCGTATTGCCCGACCGCTCACTGATTTGCTGACAAAAGACACTGAGTGTATTGTAGATGATTAGTGTCTTGCGTCCTTTGAGACTCTCAAGAATCTAGTTGTTGAGGCTCTTGTCCTTCAGCCACCCGATTGGTCTATCCCATTTGAGATCATGACGGATGCTTCTGATTTTGCCGTAGGGGCTGTGCTTGGACAGAGGAGGGATGGATTGTCGTATGCCATTCACTACGCTAGCTGAACTTTGGATGCCGCTCAGCGGAATTACACTATGACCGAGAAGGAGATGCTAGCTGTAGTCTTTGCTTTAAATAAATACAGATCATATATTATGGGATCAAAAGTGACTATCTATACAGATCACACCGCCATGCGATACCTCACGGCAAAGAAGGATGCCAAAGCTCGACTTACCAGATGGATCCTTCTGCTCTAGGAGTTTGATATTGAGATTAAGGATAAACCTGGAGTTAAGAATGTGGTGGCAGATCACCTCTCTCGATTAGAGAACCTTGAGGAATTTGAGCCCATTGCACCTATTACTAAGACATTTCCAGATGAGATGATCCTTGTTATTGCCTCGCTCCCATGGTACGCCGACATTGTGAACTATCTTGTCGCCAAGACGGTTCCACAAAGTTGGCCCAGGCAGTGACTTGAGACCTTCCTCGTGAAGGCCAAGTCATACCATTGGGAGGATCCCATCCTTTATCATGAAGGAGGGGATAGTATCTGGAGGAGGTGTATTCCTCAAGAAGAGCAACATAGCATCCTCACCTACTGCCACAAGCTTGAGGCAGGAGGATATCATTCTGGGAGACGGACAACGCATAAGGTGCTCTAATCCGATCTATGGTGGCCTACTCTCTTCAAGGATTCCGATGAATTCGTGAAGAGATGTATTGACTGTCAGAAGATGGGTACTTTCGGACAGAGAGATATGATGCCCATGCAGCCCATTCACTTTTGTGAGGTTTTTGATGCATGGGGGATTGATTTCATGGGCCCATTTCCTAAGATTCAGGGATTTGAGTACATTCTTCTTGCTGTGGATTATGTGAGTCGTTGGGTTGTGGCCATCCCCGCCCGAACCGCAGATGCTAAGACTATGTGTTGATTTGTGAGGAAAAATATCATCTCACAATTTGGGGTACCTAGAGTTCTGATTTCATATGGGGGGACTCACTTTATCAATGACAAGGTAAGGGCCCTTGCGGATGAGTTCAGCATTGACCATCGTGTTGCCACTCCATATCACCCTCAGATCAATGGTCTTGTTGAAGTATCAAACAGGGAGATCAAGACTATTTTACAGAAGGTAGTCCGCCCAAACCGAAAGGATTGGTCACAGCTTTTGGACTCGCTCTTGTGGGCCTATCGGACATCCTTCAAGACACCATTAGGGACGTCTCCCTTTCATCTCATCTATGGCAAGCCATGCCACTTGCCAGTGGAAATCAAGCACAAGTCACTATGGGCAGTTACAGAGTTATTATTGGATCCCGAGAGTACAGGAGAACAGAGGAAAGCAGAGTTGGCAGCCCTAGAGGAAATGAGAGATACAACCTTTTCGAGTAGCCTACAGTACAAGGAAAAAGTGAAGATATAGCACGATTCTCATATCAGCCATAAACAGTTTGAGCCAGATCATCATGCATGGTTGTTTGATTCTAGGCTAAAATTATTTTCAGGGAAATTACAGATAAATGGAAAGGTCCTTATGTGGTCAGAAAGGTACATGACAATGGTAGTATTGATATATCCGAGTTGTCATCTTCCTCTACCTTTCGAGTTAACGGTCAGCGCCTGAAATTATATCTAAATCATGATCCGCCGACCGTTGACGCTGCCCCTATTCATCTGGTATGAGATGCCTCTTTGACTCACATCACCTGCATCTCATACATGGTTATCACTTCCATCTTCCATTGTACAGATCCATATGTCCATATCATTCATTCATTCTTTTGTTATATATGCCACCCCGTCGTCATCTTATGATTTTGCTATACTTAGGATACACCTTGTCCTAAGTATAGGGGGTACACACACTGAGTTGTTCTATTATATGATCCCTTTTTTTGTCTCTTCTTCTTGTCTATACTCAGGGTATTTTACTCTAAGTATAGGGGGAGACAAACTGACATGTGATCTGTTTATTCTCTTTTCTTCTTTTCTTTTTTTCCTTTTCTATTTTCTTTTTCCACCGAAAAAGGTGTCGCCCCTTTTTGTCAGACTTCTATACTTAGGACATACTTTGTCCTAAGTATAGAGGGGGTGTGCACCCCGAGTTTCTTTCATTCATTTCGATCCTCTCCATTGTCTCCTCTTCTTGTCTATACTTAGGGATATCTTACCCTAACTATAGGGGGAGACAGTCTGAGTACAATCTGTTCATTCCCACCCTTGACCCTCCCTGCTTTGTGTATAGTATGCTATACTTAGGATTATTTGATCCTAAGTATAGGGGGGACGGTCGACTTCTCGTTAGATTATTTATTCATTCATTCCTTTATTCGTTCTTTAGACTTTTCTATACTCAGTACGAGTTATGTCTTCTCTTTTCTCTCTGATCTATGAGGACATAGCTCAAGCTAAGTATAGGGGGTCGTATATACTTTAGCCATAACTCGTACTTTCGTATTTTTCTTAATAATTATGGCTAATTATACTTATAAATTCATTAAAAATCTTAATAAAAAGATGTTGATTATTCCTCAGATTCCATTTGTACTTACTGATTAATAAATTAGATGAAAATATTTTTTGCAAAATGTTTGGAAAATAGTTTGAAAATCTTTGTGGAAAATCTTTTGAAAACTATTTGGAAAACATTTTATTACATGTTTTCAACTTTTGTAAAAATTGTTTGGGTTTGTAAAATTTATTTTCTTTGTGTGAAATAAAATGTTTGAAAAATGATTTGCAAATGGTTTGAAAATGGTTGCAAAAATATTTTGAAAAATCTATCTATACCATTTGAAAAACCTTTGCAAAGTAATTTTCAAATGTGTGTACATGTTTGTAAAAATATTTGTAAAAATTATTTTGGACTATAATTTTCAAAATTGTTTGTAAAATGATTTTCAAATAAGTTTGAGGAATATCTACATGACACCAAAATCCATCATATATAAAATTGACCACTTACCCTTGTAAATTCTTAAAATCTACTTCTTGTAAATATAAGATGCAACCCTATGTAAATAGTTGTACCTAGTTTTTATCCAAAATCTTTGTTTTCAAAAATCCCAAAAACATTTGCAAAACTACAAACCGAAAACATTTGAAAAATATTTTGACAAAAAATGCATATTCATCGTCATCTTTTAAAAAATCTATAAAAAGTTCAAAATCTTTGAAAATTGCATCACAAAAATATTTTCTACATTTTGCATAGCATTTGCATAACATTAGCATTTTTTGGATTGAGTTTGATAGTTGAACAAGTCTAAATAGAATCCAGAGATTGGAGCGTGATTGGACCTTAAAATCTACCTAATAACAGGAACCTTATAGGAGCTGGAATTGAGGTACTTTAGGTCTAGTTGACTTAATTCTTTGAGGATCACGAGACTTGGTTCAACGGATTCTTGTATGCTTAAGTAGAGTATTTCGGAGCACACGTACGACTCTTGTTGATAATGACCTAACTTGGACACCTGCACCTTTCACATGGCTCAACTCAGTTGGAGTGGTGAGGGGGTTGGATTTACCGGTATGAGACGCACACAAGTGGAAACATTTGTCCTCCTCTAAGGAGGGAAGTGCACCCCAACCCATCCGGTGATGATAAGTTTTGAAGACAGGAGAGTGTGAGTTGCAATAAAGCTTCAAAAGAGGGATAGTCTACTGGCTCAAGAGGAAAAACTCCTTACATATGTGCTGTTGTATATAGTATTTCAAAAAAAACTCCAAAAAAGTGGACAGGTTTGATTGATTTTAAAATGCATTCCGGAGTGTACATATGTTGTATAGAAAATAAGCAAGCTCGAGCTTCAAAGTCAAATCATGTGAGCCTGTAGCTGGATGACTTGACTACACTGGTCTTGCATCCTAGGATAGGTAGCTACACTAGCTACCATACATTCTTCTCTTCACCCCCTCCTCTTGAGCTGGTTGTCACTTGAACTTAGAAGGGAATACCCCGCTCCTCGAGGAAGGAGTTATTGGATTGGGGAATCATTGGGTTGTCATGCTAGAGAAGTTAGTCTCTTTGTCATTTCAGTTGGGGAGAGCCACTATCACTTACACTGTAGGAGTCAGATTCATAGTCGTAAGGGTTTGCGTATGAGTTGAAATATTTCTGACATGGCTTTTTGAGGAGACTTGAGCAGAGTTTTGGGATTCTTGAAGGCTGTTGGATTTCAAATCTGATTCCCATTAAGGTTCCACCCGCACTAAAATTTAAAGATCCTACTTAAGCTCCAAACTTTGATTTTGTGAAGACAAGTTTGATAATTGAACTTAATCCAAATTTCTTCTTTTTCTTTTCTTTGTTTTACTTTTCTGCACTTATTGCATAAGTGTTTGCTAAGGAGTAGCAAAGGCAAGTATAGGGGGATGATGAATCTACATTTCATCATCTTTATTCAACTATTTTGGCCTTAAAAACCCTAGTAAATGCGTGTAAATATGCTTAATTCATACATTTTAGCATTCATGCGTATTTGTGTAAATAGTGTACAAAATATTGTTTTTAAAACCAAAATTATAGAATAAAGAAAAGAAAGGAAAAAGAATAAAATATTGTAAATATTTTATGACCTGAAACCCCAAGACCTAGGCATCTCGATGACTAGGTCGACAAGGAATAAAGTAGGGGAAGATAAGGGCCAAAATACCAATAAAATTCCCTTTTATTTGATTCATTCTTTATTCCTTTTGGGACTTATTTTTAATTCCACTTTTTATACTTCAAATGAAGAATGTTGTACATGAAAGTTGTAGATAATTAAATATAGAAAAATACAAAATTGATTTCACCCAAAAATAATGTACAGATAAAAAGTTATGATCTGAATAAGATTCCAAAATTTCAACTTCCCGGACCAGTATCTCTCAAATAAAAACTTAAAATCTACCAAACTCACCTTTAATTGTATATAATTTTTAATAAGCTATTTAATGAAGGTGGTTTCTTATTTTTTGAAGTTATGGTGTGGAAGTTGAGTTTTGGACCCCTATTGTATAACTATACCGATTAAAATATTCATTTTATTTATTATTCTTTATTTTTATTATTTCATATTTTTATTATTTTATATATATTATATATTTACATATTAAAACTAAAATAAAATGATAGATAAAACATTAAAAATAAAATTCTTGTATAAAATACATAGATGAATTACCAATGTATTGTGTTAGAACCGCGTTTTTGGTCGTTTTTGCCGATTTTTGGAGGACGCATCTTGCATCGTTTCGGTTTGCAATCTTCTTGATTTTTTCCCCTTACATCCACCATACATGCCCAGGGTATATCTTGAGGATTGGATCATGGATTTACTGTATTTTCTTCGATCCTTGGAGCATGTTCATCACGTTGTCTGACCCCCCTCTATTGTGCGTCAGAACATTAGTTTTTGCCCATTTTCTCGAATTTGTAGAGTCAACTCTTTCACCAAATCGTTGAGCTTCCTTCTTGACTTTTTATCCCCATACATCCACCATACACGCCCAATCATTATATCGAGGGTTGAGTTGTCTATTCGCTAGATACACACCGATCTTCTTGCCACCTCATCAACTCTCTAACCAGCCTCTGCCACTCCTGTCAGAGCCTCGTTTTTGTCAGTTTTCTCGAATTTTTCAAGGTCGATCCATCCACCCAATCTCTAAGCTTCCTTCACGACGTTTTCTCCTTGAAGTACTCTCATACACGCCCAGAATTTGCTTGGAGGATTGGATCAATGATTCTCTTAATCTCCATCGTTCTTTGGAGCTGCCCACCTCACATGTACAAAACACCCCATCTTCTTCCCATTCGTTTTTTTGAACCCTCTTGGACCCATTCTGGCCACCCTTCTTGGAACTCAAGATAGAGTGAAGTGACAGTGAGCTCTCCAGCTCCTCGGAGGCGTGACTAGGCGAGTCGAAGGGCGTCTCCACCCCCACCTCCAGCCACCGGCCGTCGAGGTTCCACCTTCCTGGTTTCCAGGCCAGTCGAGGTCATTCTTTTTTGCCCGTTTCCTTGCTCTTTATTCACCTGCAGATCATAGCTTTATTCTAGCATTTTGTTTCCTTGCTTTTTAGTCACTTAATCAATCAGTTCACTCCTCGCTGGAGCAAGATCTGGCGAGCTTCCAATCCATCATCTTCAACTTTCATTCATCCTCGTCGACATGGCTCACATCTCACCACTGCCATCCTCCGCTACTCTGTGTATTCTCCCACACAACCCCCTCCATCTTTGACCACATACGGTGGTCGGAGCGCCTCCTTCTTCCCTCGCCAAATCGAAGGAAACCCCATTCATATCCCATTTTTTGTGTACCTAACATCTTGGCCGAGTTTTGTACTCGAGCACTTCTTCTAATTGCAGGTACATCGGAGCACCTTCACGCCGTCGCGCGTCATCGGCCCTCAGACCGGCCTTCTTGTTGTTGCTGTCCAAAGGAAGAAGAAGGAAGGGGGCGGATTGCAGCCATCGTTGGATCCGTCCCTCTCCTTCTAATCTCAGCCATCCATCCAAGGGGAAGAAATCTTATACACGCACCCCTTTACTTTTGGTATTTTACGTGTGTGTCCCCAGCCCTCCAAGAGCCTTTGAATGACCCATGGATAAGTGGCAAGTTTTGTGGCCATACCCCTGTGCTTTTGGGATATTTCAGAAACTTTTTGAGCTCTATTTTGAACTGAGTTTCGTACTTACTATAGCAGTTGTACCCACTGCACTTAAATGCTCATAAATCATTCATCTGAACTCTGTTTCATATGAGATTTCTTTATTAGAAAGCTTCTTTAAAGATCTATATCATATACAAATTTCAAAATTTTTTGATATATGAACTATTTATGACGAATTTATGAATTCAGAGTACTGATTTGGCTTGTTTTTTAATAACTCTTTAACTACTCAATATCAGTTGCTCGTTTTTGGTTATGTTGTAGGAAGTCGTGGGGCTGAATTGGTGTTCACATTTCATCAAAAGATATTGTAGTTTGTGTCCTGTAGAATTTTCTACAATATTTTGAGTGACTGATTTATTTCTAGAGCATTTTGTATCTATTTGAAAATCTAAAAATATGTCTGTGTGCTCCTGAGTTTGTTCTATAGTCAGGGATTTTTGTTGTATTTTTATCTTGTTGTTTGAGTAGTCAAAAAAATCAAAAACATCATTTCTACTTTCCTATTGTCTTTTATTTTTAATATATTCATTACATCTCAGAAAAATACCAAAAAACTATTGTAGCTTTCTCTCATCTATATCTACATCATATCCAAAAGGGATGTAATAATATTTGGACTATTGTCCAAAAACTCAAAAATAACTTCAAAACTTGCAAAAAAACACTAAAAATTGAAATAGTGTCGAAAATCCAAAAACAAAGACCTGTTTTCTTTGATATAATCTTCTCTATCTAGAAAAAATATAGGTATAATTTTAGGACTTCATTTTGAACTACTGGTAGTATTTTTTGAGTGTCCTATTTGCTTATTTTTTTCCAAGTTTAGAATTGCCCGTTTTATCATATTACTTGCATTTTTTCTTTCTTTTTTCTAAAAAAAATCTAAAAACATTTGAAAAAGTAATTAAAACACCAAAAATATTTTAGAATTTTTATTTTGAATTTAATTGACTTATTTTAAAAATCCAAAAATATTCTCTTTATTTCTTTCATTTTTATCTCTCTCTTAGTATATCTAGATATCTTCATATATGATGAATCTCCGTTTCATAATCTTTATTCTATCATTTTGGCCTTAAAAACCCTAGTAAATACGTGTAAATACTGTTAATTTGTGTATTTTATCGTCCATGCATATTTGTGTAAATAATTTATCGAACATTGTTTTTAATGCCAAAATTATAGAATAAAGAAAAGAAAAGAATAAAATATTGCAAATATTTTATAGGTCGACAAGGAATAAAGTAGGGGGAGATAAGGGCCAAAATACAATAAAAATCTTTTTTATTTAATTCATTCTTTATTCATTTTGGGACCTATTTTGGTTCTACTTTTTATACCTCAAATAAAGAAAATTTGTACATGAAAGTTGTAGATAATTAAATATAGAAAATACAAAATTTATTTCAGACAAAAATAATGTACAGATAAAAAGTTATGATCTGGATAAGTTTCCAGAATCCCAACTTCCCAGACCTGTATCTCTCAAATGAAAACTCGAAATGTATCACAATCACTTTAATTGTATATAATTTTCTATAAGTTATTTAATGAAGGTGGTTTCATATTTATTCGGAGCTACGGTTTGAAAGTTGAGTTTTGGACCCTTATTGTATACATGTACAGATTAAAATATTCATTTCATTAATTATTCATTATTTTTATAATTTTATATTTTTATAATTTTGTAAATATTATTTATAATATATGTATGTATTAAAACTGGAATAAGAACATCATTAAACATAAAAATAAAATAACTTGTACACAACACATAGATGAACTACTTATGTCTATACCTATGTAGATTATATATCTATTTATTTACTTGTACAAAATACATCAGAAAAATAAAATAAAAATATATTCAAGTGTATAAAATTAAGTTATAAATATATAAAATAATAAACAAAATTAATATAATAAAAAATACAAAGTAAAAATAAAATATTGAAAAATATAGATGTGTATACCTATATAGGCCATAAAAGGCAACTTGTAATTTTATATCCAGAAAAAATAAATAAAATCATAATAAAATAATTTATAAAATAATAAACATTTTTTATTTTATGAGTTTAATTTAATAAAATCATTTATTATTTTTAATTTATTTTACAATCTTTTTCCCCAGACTTTTTCCTGGTTGGTCCACGTGGACCAACCAGGAGGCGGCAGCAGTTGACCGTAGGTCAACTCTCTGCCCAACGTCTGGGCTATGTCAGAAGCGGTTTCTGACCCATCTTCGCGGTTTTTTCGAGCTGAATCCTTGCATGATCTCATGATACACCCTTCATGACTTTTCATCACCTCTCATCGAGGATACATGCCCAAGGGTCATCTTGGGGCATGGATCATCGATGCGACTTCTATGCCTCATTTTTCTCGCCCTGTCGACCACCCCTTCAAAAAACCATCTCATGCTTCCATTTGAAATTTGAACCCTCTTTTGACCCTAATTTGATCTTTCCACCGAGCTCTAGACCAGAGGCCGTGACAGGGCATCCTCCAGCTCGCGCGCGGAGATGAGGTGAGGGCCGAGGAGCGGCTACATCCCCATCTCCGGCCATCTTGGCCGCGAGGTTTAATCTCGCAGATTACTATCGCTCGAGGTCATTTTCTGTTTGTTTTATCACTGTTTAATTGGCCCTTAGTTTTAGATTTTAGTTCGTGCATTTAGTTTATTGTTCAATCTATTAGTGAGCATAGACTTCGGGATCGAACACCTCGCCGGAGCTCTTGAGCTCCGGCGACCATCCTCGACTCCACACACACCATTCACCGCCAATAAAAGCCTCTTCCTGCTTGCAAGATATCTTCCATCCCTTTTGGTTTTCTTTGCAGGTTGAGAAGGAGGCATCTGAGCCTCGATTCGGCCTGGGGAGGACCTTCCAGGTTCGTCGGAAGCCGTCGCGACCTCCAGGGACCTATCGTTGGTCTTCGGAGCACTTGAGGGCATCTGGAGACTCCCCGAAGGTGCAGGAGCACGAAGCACCCATAAGTAGAGCTCGCGGTGGTCGGAGGCAGGAGTGGGCTCAATTCCAAACTCGTCATCGGCGAGTTCATCTGCAGTTCTTCCTCCATCGCCTAGCACCGTTCGATCGGCTTCAGTTCTTCCAGGCCTTCCATCAGCCGTTAGATCTCGCAACCCAGCACCGTCAGATCTTCATTGACCTTCTAATCTTGGTCGTCGGTTGTGAATCATCATCGACCATCTGGGCGTCGACACGTGGCATAAGTGATTCATATCAGCCGTCGGATCCCAGGTGTGGGTATTTTGTGTGTTTTCCCTTGCCAAATTCTGTATTTAATATTTACTATTTAAACTTTCCTCGGTCGTTAATTTATTTTGTAGAATTTGCACATTGCCCCCCAGGTTTTTGTAATATTACCTTTTAGTCCTTGCCAGGTCATGTGCTCTGCGCACATGACTTGGCAATTTTGCAGGCACACCCCTGGGTTTCAGTTTATTTGTATTTAGTCCTAAAACATTTTTATTTAGTGATATATTTCTGGAATATTTGCACTCTATCTCTTGAACTTTTTGCTAATTACACAAATGCCCCTACTAGTAGTCTATTTTCTTTTTATTTATAGTAATTATTTCATGCATCTCTAAACTTCGCAAAAATCCCCAAAATTAGCATAAGTTCATGTTTCATTCCTCTTTCATGCTATATTTTTATTTTACATTTTTGCATCATTTTAATATTTATAAAAATTCAAAACAAGCATTTTTATCTCTGGTTGCATTAAAAAGACATAAAAATTATAAAAACTCTTCGGAAAAATTCCAAAAAAATATATTGTGTTTGTTTAAGTGTGTTTTATATTCAGACCAAAAATCACTAAAAAATATAAAAGAAAACTCCTAAAAATTACAAAACTCAATAACATTCATAAAAATATTAAAAATTCTTGAAAATCCTAAAAATACAATTTTCATTTCTAAATTTCTCTATTTTATTATCTTTGTTTTAAAATTAATTTGAGGACTTTTTGATTCTATTTGACATTTTTCATCCTCATTTTAATTTCAGATTTTCAGTTTATTCATTGTTTTCATTATTTTTGACTTTAAAAATACTAAAACATTAGCAAAAATATAGAAAAAAAACAAAAACATCAAAAAATATAAAAAGCTCAAAAATATTTCATTTCTTGAATTTTGACTATTTTTACCTCTTTTCATAAATATATTATCTTCCTTTTCTTTTATTGTATACATATTTTACTAAAAGAAAAGAAAATATAAAATATATATATAATAATAATAGAAAATATAAAAATATCAAATAAAAATCAAAAATAAAAAATATATATATATAATTCAAAACCCACAAAAAATAGCACTTAGAGATGAATCATCGCATTCACATTTTATGCATTATTGCCCCGTTCTACCTGTCTGCTCCCTGTGTTCGACCTCTACACTACGTGCACTATAGACATCTTTTGTACAGTTATAGTAAATTTTAACTCCACATACTACTTTTCATTGTTTGATTTATCTGTTGTGGGTTATTTGTTGTCTGAATCGGGATTTCTTGCGGGTCGCCACAATGACTGCATCTCCGCCTTGTGTGAGACTCGATCACAACTACGCTTCAAGAGGTAACATTAATACCTATTGTGGTTTAGATGAAATGATCCGAGAATGGTTCTTGGATCATGTGGTTTCATCACATTAAAATTTTTAAATTCTGTTGCATCGAGCTACTAGTGCGACTAGTCGCTCCCGATCGCATTCGATGCGATCATCATGCTTCCGTGATGCGCCTGAGGATCTCCCCATATCCTTCGCATACCATATCACTCATATCCCAAAGTTGAAGCCTCAACCGACTTCACTGCTTCTTCATACTCCTCACCCTCTATACATTCTTTCCCACCTGATACCCCTCCCTATAAATCTAGCACATAGTATACTCCAAAGCTTAACAACCCTTTTGGCACATATCATGAGCAAGCAACTGTTGAGAATGATGAATGGTCAAACTACATGGGTCAAGATTACACCTATACACCTTTGACCCAAAGACTTCCTTCAGACAACCAAATAGAGAGGCCCGCCCTTATATCCACCCAGATGGGATTGAATCTCGTTGGCTTCTTATTTTCCACTTAATGAGCCCTCATACACAGAGGATTGGATTCAAGATCTAGCTCCATCTTCCCTCTATTGGTGGACACCAGATTATGAGGCTCGGTTTGTCTCGACAAGAGACCCATAGTCAACTCAAGATTTGTGGTTATGTCTAGGTATGTTGAGTATGGAACCTCAAGCTCTCAACAGTATCCTCCCATAATTCATCCCATGACTAGGAATGAGCATGGGTCGGGCTGGGCTGGGCCCTGGAGGGCCTAGGCCCATATAAAATTTCGGGCCCAAGGCCCACATTTTTTTATTTTTGGCGGCCCAAGCCCAAGCCTGGCCCAATTTTCATGGGTCGGGCTTGGGTCGGGCCGGCCCATATAAATATGCATGTATTAATAGAATTTATATTTTTTTTGAGTACAATGAGTCGATACTTTCATGATACTTTTACACTCAATGCTAGAGCTGGGGTTACAATTAAGGTTACATGAAATTTCTAATATACCTTTGCACATCAAAACTTTTACAAAATTAGTTATGAATACATTTTCACCAATTGATCATTATGGGAGAAAGCCTAACATCGTGAAATGAAAGTTCCTTTAGTTTTTTGAAGTCTAATTTAATCCAACTAGGTTCAATCAATGTTGGCATTCCTATGACAACATTTTTACTAAAATAATTTTAGATATATACGAGCCTACCAAATTCAAAATCGAGTGTATCTCATACTTGGCAACTGGACTGATTATTAAACAATTAATATGAAGGAGAATTATCAAAGTAAGAATTATATGCGTTGGACAATGGCGGAAGAGTTATATACTTCCATGATTCTTTAATCTTAGGATATGCTAAATAAAATGTAATCATGTCTTCGGGATGTTAAATGATATCATGGTTGAGGAGGAAATGAATATGTATTATTACATATTGCTCACTATTGATTTAAAGATGGTCACAGAAGTTCTGCTGATAAGAATAACGACTAATAAAGTGGAAAATAAACCTCAAATAAAGAGAGTAAACAGTGAATACATTTGTTGTGTTTACCAGAAACAATGCAGAAGAAGAGACTCTCGCTCAGATCAAATGGTTATGTTTCATAAACAGAAGCTTTCCTCACATCATTCAACCCCCATCTAGTGATCACCCCATCCCCCTAGTTTGCGGAAGGAGCACTAACCTGTGGGTTTGGGCTTTGAAGTGAGCGATGGGGCAGGGCTAATCCTAGCAGATATAGCAGGGGAAGAGGTGCACTTTGTCGATCAGATCCATGGAGAGTTAGGGTGGCGAGTGGGCACAATGACCATGGAGAGTTAGGGCTTCTATACTTGGACAAGGGCGCCTCTCAAGGTTGGGGACATGGAGTCGGGGTCTGTGGGGTGGGAACTTAGGGATTGTGTTGTACAGTTTAAGAAAAAAGTAACTTGGGTTTTAAACTTGGTGTGTGGGCTTGAGTTTCGAGCCTCTTCGGGCCGGGTTCTGAGCCATAATGCGGGCCTTTGACACGGGTCGGGCTACCGGGCCTGATGGGCTGGGCCGAGGAAAGCCCGGGCCTGACCCAATTAAATAATGGGACAAAAATGTTGACCCAAGCCCAACCCAATGTGGATTCGGGCTTGAGCTAGGCCGGGCTGAGCTTCGAGCTGGGCCGGGACGGCCCAGCCCAATGCTCATCCCTACCCATGACAGAGGATGATGAAATCTCTGAAATTAGAATAGACATAGAAGAATTGAAAAAAGAGATCATAGAAGTTTGGGAAAAAGCAAAGATTGAAGGTGTTAGGCGTGGTATAGAGGTGTGTTCAAATGGAAATGATCACAGGGATAGTAATGACACTAAAGAACCGACACCTCCTGTGCAATCGGAGTCACGCTCACAACCACCACTAACCCCTGACCAACCTGTTGACCATTACACCAAAAATACCAAAAAATTGAAAAATCATAAAATTCAAAAAAATGGACAATTCTGAAGTGGAAGCATTTTGCAAGAGTCTAATATTAGAGCTTCCATTAATCAAGGTCATAGAGTATGTGCCCTATCTTAAGAGATTTGTAAAGAGTCGATTAAACCCAAAAAGAAGGGTAAGAAGCGATCAAGGACTGAATTTCATATAATATCTACGGCCATTTCTTTGATGATGAATCATAAAGCTAAAAGTCACAAAGTCAAGCAGTTGACTCGCATCACTTGTGAAAGTGAGGATTCCATATTCACTCACATTTGTTTGGGCGATGACTCCAAATTAAACATCCTCCCAAAGTCTGTATTTGATCAACTCAAGCTTGGACAACTCAAAAAGATAAGGGGGATCATTCAACTACCAGGTCGATCCATCAAAAGACTGAGAGGAATTGTTTCTGTTGTCATAAACTTCTGAGGTGACAAATATAAAGTGGACTTTCTTGTCCTTGACATTGAGCAATACGGACAGCTGTCGAAGTCCTCTATCATTCTAAGAAAGTCGTTCTTAGCCTCTGCTAAGGCAATTATCGATTTTGAGACTCAATACATAAGATTCCTGAACTTGGACCACGATGAACAAACCATCGATGACATGACCTGCTCTGAGAAAAACCAATTATCCACTGATAGTCGTGAGCAGAAGATGACCACTTTACATGATTAGACCTCTCCTCATGAAACACAGACACAAACCCTATGAGAAAGACCCGAGAAACAGATTGTTGGATCGAACTTCGATTCTCACCACACCTCTATGAAGAACCACCATGATACTACTCCTATAATGAACCCAGATGTAGGAGCTTATGTGGAATTGGACCATGTTTATGAGGATCGTCATGATTATTTGAGTGGTCTAATTTGTGAGTCAGCAGTAATTCATGAAATAGTTGAAACATTCAAGGAGTTGACTCTTATGCCTAAGGAAACCTCTTATGTCACCAAAACTCATGGATTTTAGAAGGTGACATCAACATCCCCAGCATCACTTATACTGCCATCATAAATAAGCCCTCAATGCCTAAGCAAACTAAAGAAACTCCCCTGAGATGTTTCATGACCCTATAGGGTGGGTCAATGAATATGATGATTCATCTGACGAGGAACCCATAAACGCCACAACTTCTAGACCATGTACCCATGATCGAGAGAAAAACTCTGACCATCCTCCTCCCGATGCTTCATATAGAAACAAACTGACTAAGAAAGTCGCCATTGACCTTCAAAACCAAGTGACTTCTGAAGATTCCTCGTCATTTTCTCATCAAGTCCCTAAGTGGTACATCAGGTAAGTGCAATCAGTACAACAGTTATCAAAAGACACTTACCTTTAGTTGACAATAATTGGAGATCCTCTGCGTATGACTATTATTCTTCTGAGGATGACTCTGACATGGTTGGACTTTTACATCTTCTCCCTCTTTGCCCCATTCCACATCTTTGTACTATCTCCCACCACACTCTCGCACGAAGGTTTATTAAAAACCTCCTTGATCCCCTTGTATATCCATCTCAAATCTGCTCGGTCCCCCACTTGTAATTACTCAATCATACTTAGGCTGACTTGAACCTAAGTATAGGGGGGACCAGTATCATTGAGTATACATCACTTCTATTCTTTCTTCTCACCCTCGACCACCTCATTTATTGCTCTTTTGATATACTTAGGCCCTCAAAAGCCTAAGTATATGGGGGTGAGTCGACTTCCTCTTTGTGTCACTCAACTATGCTTGGTACGAGCTACGCCTACATTTCACTTTGTGCCATGAGGACGTAGCACAAGCTAAGCATTGGGGATTTATTTATTTTCTATATACTTTTTATCCATAGCTCGTACTTTAATTTGTTCACATCAAAAATTGGGTATAAGTATAAGTTTTGTATATTATGTATAATATAAAAAAATTTTGTGTACATAATACCTATTTGAAAAAAATAGGGGATATAACAAAATTCAAAAATCAAAAAAGGAACAAAAATAGTGAAAATTTTAATTACTGGATTTAAAAATGACTAGCTACCTTTCAGTGAGGGAACTACGACCTCCCTTAGTAGATTAGGTGGTTAAAGGACAACACATAAGGCACCGTCCTAAAATTGTACGTGTAGTCATTCTACGATTCGTACTTACACACATACTGGTTGAAAGTAGATGCAATTAGCCATATGAATTTGGGCCAGTCATTATGTCACTCCATAAAAAAGACCATCTAAACAAAAAAAACTAACTTAAGGTTCTATCCCTGACACTTTCACTATCACTCAAGAATTGAGGAATAAAAGAAACTCTGGTTTATGAGACCCATTGATTCAGAGTTAACCGGCCTTAGTCATTAGGGTTTGAGACTTAATAATCCACACTTTCCTAAGTTTGTAAGATATGATGCCATATTGCATGATTAATATCTACCTTAAGAATATGATCAGCACATCACATATACAACTACATGAATGATGAGATGAGTTGAGGTTTCACTAGAGGTACTAGGACTTGATATTTGAGTCTAGATCTGATTTTATGATACTCAAGGATGGGATAAAGACGATGAAAGCTTCATGAAACCTGATGTCAACAACCCTAGCCAGTATGAGAACAACTTCTTATGCTACGTTTTGATATTGACTGATGTGTCAGGGTGTGATAAAAACTTAATAAACTGTTTATCAGTGTGCACCAACTTGGTAAAAGTAGTGGAGCTCGTAAATAGAAAAATTAATGAAATGTTGAATGAAAAATCTCTTAATACAAAGTTAATACCAAGAGGTTACATCAAAGGCAAGCGCTCCCACCCATGTCAAAATGTCCACTTGGACCAAAGCTAATTAGGCCAAATGAGTCGGGCTAGTACCTCAAAAAAAGCTTTGCATCATAAGCGATACAAGTTTGGGTGTAAATATATTAGATACTTAAAGAAGACACACCCCAGTGTACGTCCAGGAAAATAAGTACAAGCGACTCAATAACTCTTAACAGACACATTGATTAACACCAAAAATATATGTGTTGAGTAATAAGGCACTCGAGAGGATCCTTGATCCAGTGTGAGAGAGAAAGAAATTACACAAACCTATGCCCTTCATCAGCTGGCCTTCCACGATAACTTTCAAGTTTAACAAACTATTCAGAACAGTGGATTGAATGCAAGAATGGATTTATTCTCTAGTGTTGAGAATTGGTTCTGAGGAGAGTCTCTAGGATCAGGACTTTGGATGACATTTTCGAATCGACTCTCATAAAGTACAGTGCATACTAAACTTCATATCTCTATGCTATATGTATAAATAGAGAGTATGATCATTAGAGAAGTTGGATTCATTTTGACTAGAGCTTGGTTCAACATTGGATTGTTAGGACCACTGAAACAAGGATTCTTAATGAGACAAGTCTTGAATTTGCAAATGCACAATCAGGTATTCAACCTTCTAACTCACTAAAAATTGCTTAGGGATAAGAAAATATCTAAGTATAGGGTTGTGATGAATCCACGACTCATCTACTTTATATGGATATCTTAGCAAAATACCCTTAAAATCACTAAATAAACCCCCTAAATTTGTTAATTAGCATTCACTAACTATGTTGAAATAAAGGTTAAAATCTGTAAATAAATAACCTGTGTTTTTTTACTTTATTTGAGCATATTATTTTTATGTACAAATATTAATTATTTTTACATAATTCTTTATCTACTATATTATTTTATTAATTAGCAACTTAGTATAAAGAATCAAAAAACATAAAAATCATAAAATCAGAAGAAAACACAAAATCAGATATTTTGTACATATTTTATCTTTATCGATTTTATTTTACAGTTTTCAAACCCTATAATGTCTATTAAAAATGATTAATTATGAATAGTTAAATATAAATTAATTCACTAATTAAAATAAAATTAAAATACAAAAAAAACACAAAATAAAAAATATGGGTATTTTATATCTATAGAGTATCACCAAAAATACTTTTTGTACAAATGATCTATTTTGATTTTGGTCCCTTGACAAAAGTTGTAGATCTCGTCAAGACGATCAACTTTCATGAAGATCATTTTTGATTTGAATTCATTTACTATTTTCTATTGAATTTGGTTTTAGATTTTCTGGGAGTGACATGTGGCCCTCTTGGAGCCGCTACATGTCACCCCTTCTTTTGCTCCTTTATTTATTTTTTTATTTTTTATTTTTATTTTATTTTATTTATTTATTTATTTACTTTTATTTTATTAGATGCCACGTAGTCGCTCCCCAGAGCACCACATGGCCCCTCCCCCTTCCTCTTGCACGTGCACAACACGTTCCTTCCCATCCACCCCTTTCCCCCTTCCCCGCCCACCGTTCTTCATCGCCTCCGTCATTACGAGTCATTCTCTTCGTCTGTCGTTCATCAAATCCATCGAGCCAAGAGAGAAGCTTGGGTCCCCGCTAGTCCAGCAGTCGAGCTCCTCGAGCGACTAATCCTTGGGGCGTGAATCTAGAGGCTCTCCGACCTCTGATTGCTGCTTTGGTCATTGACAAGCAGAAAAGCTCCGTGGCTACATTCGCTGGCCACTGAGGCAAGAATTGGAGAAGTCCTTTGCTACTCCGACTTCCTAAGCGAACTCCACAACCATCCTCGCTCTTCTCTACTCACTGTCTCAACCATCTAGATCCCTAGCTCCATTGCTCCCTCCCTCCGGTTCATTTTCACCATCATCTCGATCATCACCGACCTCTGCTCGCCCTCGGGCTCTATGACATTCTGCACCTCCGCACTTTTGCCTTTACTTTACCATTGTCACCTTCACCTCTCCATAACTCGCTCTGTCGCTCTACACGTACCTCTACACCACTCGCGAAGAGCGTATACGCCCTTCGCAGCCACCGTCCAGTCGCGCTCCAACTGCCTGGGCCTGCTTTGCCATCACAGGATGCCACAACCACCTCCAACCTCGCACCACACCAGCTAATCCTCTGCCCCACACCGATAGCCCTCCCACTTTTCCTTGGTCACCACCTCCCCTCGCCATAGACGACCACTGCCCACCTCGCCTCTAGCAACCGTCGGATCAAGCTTATAGCCCTTGATTCGACGGTCGTAAAGACACATGTCGACACTCCGAGCCTTCCCCTAATCCATTGTGGCTCATCACTTGGTGCCTCGGGTACCCGCACATCAGCCGCAAATCCGAGGCTCCATCCGACCCTCCTTCGCACGTGACCAGCACGTGAGTGGGGAAAATTGCATTCCACCCCCTGACATTCTAGGAAATTATAAAAGAGGCCCCATCGTCAGCCAACACATGTCCCGCATGTTTCTGCCTGGGAAAAATTGCAAAGAGGCCCAAGGCGATTTTAAATAATTACATATAAGTCCTTCTAAGGCCCTATTTGAGATAAAAACTATATTTTTATTATATTTAGTCCCTCGAAATTCATTTTGTCATAACTTCCTCATTTGAACTCCATTTTTTATTCATAATATGTCATTTTGAAGCTTGGTATGTACTCTATCATTTTACAAAATTCGTGAATAGATAAGAGCTTCATTAAGTTGAAACATTATTTGATGATTCAATCTGATCATGCAAGGTGAATTTTGACATATTTGTGCCATTATGTTCTAAGTAAATTGATCTCTTTTGTAGGGGTTTCAATCAGGAGTAATTGATTTATTTCCCTGATAATTTTTATGGTTCAAGATTACTTCTTTAAGGATTATATTTATAGGGAAGATCAATGGCAGATTATCTTGAGAATTATTTTTAGTTCTGCATATTTGCAGGATTATTCATTGATCTACTGATATTCTAGCCTACAGCCTAGAATTAAATTGAATACATTTCTTGGATTTATTTATTTTAGGTCTTTGATATCTTTTGAAGACTAAATTAATCATTCTAAGTGAGTATTGAGAATAGATTTCATCACAGACCATGTGCTTGTATTGTTTCCTCTGTTTACTTTGCATTGCATCTCTTTTATTTTCACTTTATTTTCTGACATAAAGATTAACATAGCAATTAGTTAGTCACTTAATTTAATTTAGAAATGACACAACTAAAGATCACCCTTTCCTGAGTTCGACCTTGGTACACTTACAAGTAAAAAATATTACATAATCTTCAAGAGTTGTGGTTTCTCATAGATTGTTTTTCCGCCTCTTATACTACAATTCAACTTCATTAACAAGGTGGATTTCCGATTCATTGGAATTATTAAAGAATAAAATCTTTGAATTGTAACCAGGTCATACATCTAACCCCGAGATTCTTCAACCAAATGGACAGCCTTATCTCCTAAGGCAAACGGGGTAGCCTTCAGCCTAATGTATTCTTGTCCAACCCTAGGGTGACTAAGGTTATTTATACACCAACTCAAAGTCTCTCTGGAACACATATGGTTCTTCTATGGCATTCCTATTAAACTTCGGTAACAGTCCAAGGAAGTGGGGCTTCATATCAAATGCATAGCTGGAACAACTTGCACTAGCCAACTACTTATCTCATTCACTACTAGGTTGTAAGCATCCACCATTGGTATGTTTCGTTCCGCCCATCTTAATTACATGTCCCATACGAGCCATAACATCTACATTCTGTTGCTTAACTCAAGCTAATTAGATAAGGCTTGCAGCATCGGGTCATCTTTGATATCCTCATCCTCAACACAGTTCCTCTTAGGAGGCATTTTGGTCTTTGGTTCATCTTATTCGCCTTCAGAATAAAGAGGATTGTAATTAACAGAGTTGAAATACTTTAATCTAGAAGCATCAAGGTGAGGGTCTTCCTCAATGTGGTGAGGGGAGAGAGGTTGATCTGGGTCTGACCACCCTCGAGAAGGAAAAGTGATTTATTGATCATGGTCTCATGGAAGAGTTTCCATGGAACCATAGGAGCTTGGGATGAGAGTGACTCCGAACCCATGAGGACGGTCGGTTTGGGTGGTCAGTGAGAGGCTCACGAAGTCCGAGCAAAAATCACCCCAATCCTCTGTTCTCTATGTCAAGCGATTTGGAGAGTGTTAAGAACAATGAAGTAAAGAGAGATGGTGAAGGCACAAGTGTGCGGTCTTTGATGGTTGATCTTGATAAACACACACACAATGCAAACACAATTCAGACCCCAGTTTCACCAACTGCACACGGTGAAGTCCACAAAGGTCTGGCCAATTATCTTTTCAATTTTATGTTGGTGACAAAACAATCGTATAAGTCCAATACACATTGTGTGTCAACTTATGCCCAGCGGTGCTCTTGAAATCAAAGGGGTGATCTTCCCAGCTTATCTGGCTTCAGTATCACATCCCTATGGAAATTACCATTCTTACACAACCAAAACGTAGACTAAGGTCGCAGACAAGCCCTTGCAGCTCCCAAATCCGTGAGAGTCAGAAATGGAGACTTAGGGGGGAAGTCCAGGGATTTGGGCTCTAACCTTAATGGTTTCATCCTCACCCACTCTGTCTGGGGGTAAGTACTTGTGTCCAATGATGGTGTTACTCTCCCAAAATGTAATTCTTGATTTAAGTCCTTCTATTTAAGTTGGTCTTGTTTAGCAGTCCCAACTTTTAAACTAGTTATCAATGTGATCTTTAATGAACCAAAATATTCACATCTATCATCCAGTCCCAATTCCTTTTAGAGTTATGAGAGAAAATAAGGGGAGGAATCATGAAAAGCCAATGCACGTGAAAACAATGATAGTATGCTCAGTTAAGAGCACTAACAGTGCTTCCTCACTTTCTTCATGTGGGATGCAAAATAATTAAATAAATCTATTCTAAACGAAATGCAAGATGACAGAAACCACTCCTATCAGAAAGTTCAATTAGTTGGGAAGAATTGGACCTGAATCTGACTAAATCGAATGATCTAAGGTGTGTCTTGTTAATGTGAAGTGTGATCCTAATAGAGTACGAGCACAAGCAATATAATATTCTAATGAAAATGCTCTAAGAGTCACAAGTGCGGTTCTAGCCTACGAACCACTCAAGTCGAGCCCCACCCTTTACACGAGGGTGAAATAGGTCTCGACACACCACAAATAGCAAAAGAATTTCCAAAGTCCTATTCCGTACACATGCAAGATTCCAAATAGAATCTGCTTGAAATAGACAATTAATTAAAATTAACTACAAAAATTGAATGAAAATGTGGAAATAAATCCTAAAGAATATACACTCTTTCACGAATCGACTCGATCATAACTTTTTAATGTATCAGTTCAGCAAGCTTATTTCCTAAAAAACTGGTCTCCAATGCTCTTGAGTTGCTCGGCTACCTGACCAGTCATCGGGTCCCTCGCACAAAAAATAAGATGGTAGTCAGACAGATGGCTCAAATAAAATACAGAAATAAATAAAGAAATAATAATGCAGGAAAAAGGAAGAAAAAATTACAAGAAACCTATGAGGTGGAAAACGTAATTTCTAAATTGTTTAAAAGTCAACCTAAACCATGCCTCCCCGCCAACGGATTGACATTTGAAGAACCGCTAAATTGCCCTCTATTATTTTGTCATTTTTTTGTTGTATTCATGTACTTAGGTAAATAAAAAACTTCTTAAATTAATCACTTAATTAAATGCAAAGAGGTCAAATTTATTTTTACTTGGTCAAGCCCAAGATCAAACTCAGGGAGGCCACTATCTCCTTAGGTAAATTTTCAAATAATCTAGATGTTAGGTTTTTGAGGAGAATATTCTTGACAATTTTTTATGCATATAAAAATGATATGCAAATGCAGAGTGTCAAATTTAAGGTCAAATTAGACAATAGTCGAAATTCTAATTTAACTAACAAATAGTCTCAAAAATCCAGATGGTATCTTTCCTTAATTATTTATGCAATGAAGATTATAGGACACATTTTTCTGAAGTAAAATGCTTGCATGAAAAATGAATACTTTTTAGGGATTTTTTCTATAATTTTTCATGCAAATGAAATGTAAAAAATATGAAAATTTATCAGAAGGTTAAAAATGGTGTAATTAACCTAATGTAAATTTTTGTATTTTTCTGATGCTAAAATTATAACGAATTAAATATGCAAACAACGTGATTTTTAGTAATATAATTTTAAAATGGAACAAACTTAATTATTTTCAAGAATTAAAATTATCCTAGATAAATCTAATAATGATATATTCAGTAAAGAATATAACTCCTAAAATTATCAAGTTTACAAAGCATTAAAAACGAATTACCAAAATCATCACTTAACTTATTCTAAGAAAAATATGCATGTAAATAACTTGATTTTTGGGCAGAAATTAGAACACAATTAATTCTATAAAATGTGAATTTTTCGAGCAATTGGTGATTTATTATGAATTATCAATCTCACAGTGGGTAAAGTATGCAAATAATCACCAAAATAATATTAATAAATCAATCACAACTCCTAAAAATACATTCATCAAGTGATAGAGAATTAATTGCTCTACAATAAAAACCTTTTTGGAATAAAAAATGATGACAAATGATGGTTCAAAATATTGTGCATAGACAAGGTTTAGATTGCAAAATTACATATTAAAAATGACGAAATAAATGTGCACAAGGATCTAAATCATATTACCAAAACCCTCAAGGGTATTTGTGCAATTCTTCCAAGCACGTGTATGCCACGTGCATGACTCTGGTCGGTGGAGCTGGTGGAGTTATTCTGGAGAACGTTAGGGGCTTGGATGTAATTTGTCCCCCATTCCGCATGCGAGGAACGTGCAATGTGGAGGCTTGGGCGTGGAGCTCAGCATCAAATGTGTCGAAGCTCCCCGTGGAGTGTTGAGGGAGGCTCGGGTCCACCCGAACCTCGAGGAGGAGGTGGGGGTAACATAGGCACTACACAGAGGCAGTGGCTTTCTTCGTCTACCCCGAGGCACGAGGCTCGGGAGGCGGTTGTAGCTTTGGGTGCTCTGAAGCTGCAAGTGGCAATGTGACACATTTGTAGCTGTAGGATCAAGGTTGGTTGCCTGATCCGACAGCTACTGTGCATCGTGGGCAAGCTGACGGACTGATGATGGTACGTGCATTAACGAGCGGCGAACTGGGTCGAGGGTGGTGAGCAGTGTGGAGTCGATGATCGGTGATGTGGAGGGGTCATCGATGGCAACCGAGTCGGTGGTGTGAAGCTCGAGGTGGTGTGAGGTGATCGAGAAGAAGGTGAAGTGGATGTTGCGGTGTACGAAGCGATGCATCGGCACGGATGATTGGCGATGGTGAAGGAATGAAAAGGTCGAGGAGAAAAAAGAAAGAAGAAGAAGAAGAAGAAGAAGAGGAAGCAGAGGAGGAAGAAGGAAGAAACGAAGAAGAGGAAAAAGAGGGAGCGGGAAAGGGGAGAAAAGTCACCTGAGGTGGGTGGATGAAGAATCACCTAGAAGAATGGAGTATTATCCTTTAGTCGACGATCAACATCTCAGTGGGGATGGAGTTTAGGTAGCTTCACTAGTGTGGAGATACAACGACGAGTAATCGTTGGATATTGACAATCTACACTCAATCTTCCCTCAATGTGGGGTCCTCTCGCTGTCGTCGAGGTGGTACATGGAGCTCAGGGTCTTGACCTCTCGATGGCGGATGGGGCAAAAGTGTGGCAGCGGGAAGATATTTGAAGGTGGTGGTTGGGGTTTGCCCAGAAGATAAGGAGAAGTGATCGTCGTGGAGGAGCGATGGAGGTGAAGCGAGAGGTGGTCGTGGGTGGAGAAGCGGTTGGATTGGCTGAGGAAGTGGGTGAAGGGATCGGAGCAGAGAGGGCAGAGAGGAGAGGGTGGCACCATTGCAAAATCACTTAATACAAAGTTAATACCAAGAGCTTACATCAAAGGCAAGCGCTCCCAACTATGTCAAAATGTCCACTTGGACCAAAGCTAATTAGGCCAAATGAGTCGGGCTAGTACCTCAAAAAAAGCTTTGCATCATAAGCGATACAAGTCTGGGTGTAAATATATTAGATACTCAAAGAAGACACACCCCAGTGTGCGTCCAGGAAAATAAGTACAAGCGACTCAATAACTCTTAACAGGCACACTGATTAACACCAAAAATATATGTGTTGAGTAATAAGGCACTCGAGAGGATCCTTGTTCCAGTGTGAGGGAGAAAAGAAATAACACAAACCTATGCCCTTCATCAGCTGGCCTTCCATGATAACTTTCAAGTTTAACAAACTACTGAGACGGTGGATTGAATGCAAGAATGGATTTATTCTCTAGTGTTGAGAATAGGTTCTTGAGGAGAGTCTTTAGGATCAGGACTTTGGATGACATTTTGAATCGACTCTCATAAAGTACAGTGCATACTAAACTTCATATCTCTATGCTATATGTATAAATAGAGAGTATGATAATTAGAGAAGTTGGATTCACTTTGACTAGAGCTTGGTTCAACATTGGATTTTAGGACCACTGAAACAAGGATTCTTAATGAGACAAGTCTTGAATTTGCAAATGCACAATCAGGTATTCAACCTTCTAACTCACTAAAAATTGCTTGGGGATAAGAAAATATCTAAGTATAGGGTTGTGAAGAATCCACGACTCATCTACTTTATATGGATATCTTAGCAGAATCCCCTTAAAATCACTAAATAAACCCCCTAAATTGTGTTAATTAGCATTCACTAACTATGTTGAAATAAAGGTTAAAATCTGCCTTTGTTTTTTTACTTTATTTGAGCCTATTATTTTATGTACAAATATTAATTATTTTTACATAATTCTTTATCTACTATATTATTTTATTAATTAGCAACTTAGTATAAAGAATCAAAAAACATAAAAAACAGAAAATCAAAAGAAAACACAAAAATCAGATATTTTGTACATGTTTTATCTTTATCGATTTTTTTTACAGTTTTCAAACCTATAAAAATCTATTAAAAATGATTAATTATGCATTTGTATATAAATTAATTCACTAATTAAAATCAAATTAAAATGCAAAAAAACACAAAATAAAAAATAAGGGTATTTTATATCTATAGAGTATCACCAAAATGCTTTTTATACAAATGATCTATTTTAATTTTTGTCCCTTGACGAAAGTTGTAGATCTGGTCAAAACGATCAACTTTCATGAAGATTGCTTTTTGATTTGACTTCATTTACTATTTTCTATTGAATTTTGTTTTTAGATTTTCTGGGAGTGACATGTGGCCCTCTTGGAGCTGCCACATGTCACCCTTCGTTTGTTCCTTTATTTATTTATTTTATTTTTATTTTTATTTTATTTATTTATTTAACTTTTATTTTATTAGATGCCACGTAGTCGCTCCCCAGAGCACCATATGGTCGTCCCCCTTCGTCCCACACATGCACAACACGTGCCTTCCCTTCCACCCCTTTCCCGCCCACCGTTCTTCATCGCCTCCGTCATTACGAGTCATTCTCTTCATCTGTCGTTCTTCAAATCCATCGAGCCAAGAGAGAAGCTTGGGTCCCAGCTAGTTACAGCAGCCGAGCTCCTTGAGCGTCTAATCCTTGGGGCATGATCTAGAGGCTCTCCGACCTCTTATTGCTGCTTCGGTCATTGACAAGCGGAAAAACTCCGTGGCTACCTTCACTGGCCACTGAGGCAAGAATCGGAGAAGTCCTTTGCTACTCCTACTTCCTAAGCGAACTCCACAACCATCCTCGTTCTTCTCTACTCACTGCCTCAACCATCTGGATCCCTAGCTCCATTTCTCCCTCCCTCCGATTCATTTTCACCATCATCTCGATCATCACCGACCTCTGCTCGCCCTCGGGCTCTATGACATTCTGCACCTCCGTACTTTTGCCTTTACTTTACTATCATTACCTTCACCTCTCCACAACTCGCTCTGTCGCTCTACACGTACCTCTACGCCGCTCGCGACAAGCATATACGCCCTTCGCAGCCACCGTCCAGCCGCGCTCCACTGCCTTGGCCTGCTTCGCCATCACAGGATGCCACAACCACATCCAAACTCGCACCACACCAGCAACTCCTCTGCCCCACAACCTACAGCCGCCCACTTTTCCTTGGTCACCAACTCCCCTCGCCATCGACGACCACTGCCCACCTCGCCTCTAGCAACCGTCGGATCAGGCTTATAGCCCTTGATTCGACGGTCGTAAAGGCACCATGTCGACACTCCGAGCCTTCCCCTAAGCCATTGTGGCTCATCACATGGTGCCTCGGGTACCCACACATCAGCCGCAAACCCGAGGCTCCATCCGACCCTCCTTCGCACGTGACCAGCACGTGAGTTGGGAAAATTGCATCCCACCCCCTGACATTCCAAGAAATTATAAAAGAGGCCCCATCGTCAGCCATCACATGTCCCGCATGCTTCTACCTGGGCAAATTGCAAAGAGGCCCAAGCGATTTTAAATAATTACATATAAGTCCTTCTAAGGCCCTCTTTGAGATAAAAACTTTATTTTTATTATATTTAGTCCCTAGAAGTTCATTTTGTCATAACTTCCTCATTTGAACTCCATTTTTATGCATAATATGTCATTTTGAAGTTTGGTATGTGCTCTATCATTTTACAAATTTTGTAAATATATAAGAGCTTCATTAAGTTGAAACATTATTTGATGATTCAATCTGATCATGCAAGGTGAACTTTGACATATTTGTGCCATTATGTTCTAAGAAAATTGATCTCTTTTGTAGGGGTTTCAATCAGGAGTAATTGATTTATTTCCCTGATAATTTTTATGGTTCAAGATTACTTCTTTATGGATTATATTTAAAGGGATGGTCAATGGCAAGATTATCTTGAGAATTATTTTTATTCTGCATATTTGCAGGATTATTCATTGATCTAGTGATATTCTAGCCTGCAGCCTAGAACTAAATTGAATACATTTCTTAGATTTATTTATTTTAGGAATTTGATATCTTTTGAAGACTAATTGATCATTATAAGTGAGTATTGAGAATAGATTTCATCACAGACCCTGTGCTTCATTGTTTCCTCTGTTTACTTTGCATTGCATCTCTTTTATTTTTTACTTTATTTTCTGATATAAAGATTAACATAGCAATTAGTTAGTCACTTAAATTAATTCATAACCACACAACTAAAGATCACCATTTCCTGAGTTCGACCTTGGTACACTTACCAAGTAAAAAATATTACATAATCTTCAAGAGTTGTGGTTTTCGATAGATTGTTTTCCGCCTCTTATACTACAATTCAACTTCATTAACAAGGTGGATTTCTGATTTATCAAAACTTATTAAAGAATAAATCTTTGAATTGTAACCAGGTCATACATCTAACCCCGAGATTCTTCAACCAAATGGACAGCCTTATCTCCTAAGGCAAACGGGGTAGCCTTCAGCCTAATATAATCTTATCCAACCCTAGGGTGACTAAGGTTGTTATACACCAACTCAAAGTCTCTCAGGAACACATATGGTTCTTCTGTGGCATTCCTATTAAACTTCGGTAACAGTCCAAGGAAGTGGGGCTTCATATCAAATGCATCAGCTGGAACAACCGGCACTAACCAACTACTTATCTCATTCACTACTGGGTTGTAAGCATCCACCATCGGTCAGTTCGTTCCACCCACCTTAATTACATGTCCCATACGAGCCATAACATCTACATTATGTTGCTCAGCTCTAGCTAATCGGACAAGGACTTGCAGCATCAGGTCATCTTTAATATCCTCATCCTCACCACAGTTCCTCTTAGGAGGCATTTTGGTCTTTGGTTCATCTTATTTGCCTTTAGAATAAAGAGTATTGTAATTAATAGAGTTGAAATAATTTGACTGGAAGCATCAAGGTGAGGGTCTTCCTCGATGTGGTGAGGGAAGATAGGTTGGTCTGGGTCTGACCACCCTCGAGAAGGAAAAGTGATTTATTGATCGTGGTCTCATGGGAAGAGTTGCCATGGAACAATAGGAGCTTGTGATGAGAGTAACTCCGAACCCATGAGGACGGTCGGTTTGGGTGGTCAGTGGGAAGCTCACGAAGTCCGAGAAAAAATCACCCCAATCCTTTGTTCTCTATGTCAAGTGATTTTGAGAGAGTTAAGAACAATGAAGTAAAGAGATATGGTGAAGGCACAAGTGTGCGGTCTTTGATGGTTGATCTTGATAAACACACACAATGCAAACACAATTCAGACCCCAGTTCCACCAACTGCACTCGGTGAAGGCCATAAAGGTCTGGCCAATTATCTTTTCAATTTTATGTTGGTGACAAAACAATCTTATAAGTCCAATACACATTGTGTGTCACCTTATGCCCAGCGGTGCTCTTGAAATCAAAGGGGTGATCTTCCCAGCTTATCGGGTTTCAGTATCACATCCCTATGGAGATTACCACTCTTACACAACTAAAACGTAGACTAAGGTCGAAGACAAGCCCTTGCAGCTCCCAAATCCATGAGAGTCAGAAATGGAGACTTAGGGGGCAAGTCCAGGGATTTTGGCTCTAACCTTATTGATTTCATCCTCACCCACTCTGTCTGGGGGTAAGTACCTGTGTCCAAGGATGGTGTTACTCTCCCGAAATATAATTCTTGATTTTATTCCTTCTATTTAAGTTGGTCTTATTTAGCAGTCCCAATTTTTAAAATGGTTATCAATGTGATCTTTAATGAGCCAAAATATTCACATCTATCATCTAGTCCCAATTCCTTTTAGAGTTATGTGAGAAAACAAGGGGAGGAATCATGAAAAGCCAATACACGTGAAAACAATGATGGTATGCTCAGTTAAGAGCACTAACAGTGCTTCCTCGCTTTCTTCATGTGGGATGCAAAATAATTAAGTAAATCTATTCTAAACGAAATGCAAGATGATAAATACCACTCCTATCAGAAAGTTCAATTAGTTGGGAAGAATTGGACTTGAATCTGACTAAATCGAATGATCTAAGGTGTATCTTGTTAATGTGAAGTGTGATCCTAATAGAGTACGAGCACAAGCAATATAATATTCTAATGAAAATGCTCTAAGAGTTACAAGTACGGATCTAGCCTACGAACCACTCAAGTCGAGCCCCACCCTTTACACGAGGGTGAAACAGGTCTCGACACACCACAAATAGCAAAAGAATGTCCAAAGTCCTATTCGGTACACGTGAAAGATTCCAAATAGAATCTGCTTGAAATAGACAATTAATTACAATTAATTACAAAAATTGAATGAAAAAGTGGAAATAAATCCTTAAGAATATACACTCTTTCACGAATCGACTCGATCATAACTTTTTAATGTGTCAGTTCAGTAAGCTTATTTCCTAAAAAAGCCGGTCTCCAATGCTCTTGAGTTGCTCGGCTACCTGACCAATCATCAGGTCCCTCGCACAAAAAATAAGATGGTAGTCAGACAGATGGCTCAAATAAAATATAGAAATAAATAAATAAATAAAAATGCAGGAAAAAGGAAGAAAAAAGTACAAGAAACCTATGAGGTGGAAAACGTAATTTCTAAATTATCTAAAAGTCAACCTAAACCATGCCTCCCCGCCAACGGTGCCATTTGAAGAACCGCTAAATTACCCTATATTAATTTGTCATTTTTTTGTTGTATTCAGGTACTTAGGTAAATAAAAAACTTCTTAAATTAATCACTTAATTAAATGCAAAGAGGTCAAATTAATTTTTACTTGGGCAAGCCCAAGATCAAACTCAGGGAGGCCACTATCTCCTTAGGTTAATTTTCAAATAATCTAGATGTTAGGTTTTTGAGGAGAATATTCTTGAAATTTTTTATGCATATAAAAATGATATGCAAATGCAGAGTGTCAAATTTAAGGTCAAATTAGACAACAGTTGAAATTCTAATTTAATTAACAAATTGTCTCAAAAATCCAGATGGTATCTTTCCTTAATTATTTATGCAATGAAGATTACAGGAGACATTTATAATTTTAAAATGGAACAAACTTAATTATTTTCAAGAATTAAAATTATCCTAGATAAATCTAATAATGATATATTTTGTAAAGAATATAACTCCTAAAATTATCAAGTTTACAAAGCATTAAAAACGAATTACCAAAATCATCACTTAATTTATTCTAAGAAAAATATGCATGTAAATAACTTGATTTTTGGGCACATATTAGAACACAATTAACTCTATAAAATGTGAATTTTTCGAGCAATTGGTGATTTACTATGAATTATCGATCTCACAGTGGGTAAAGGATGCAAATAATCACCAAAATTATATTAATAAATCAATCACAACTACTAAAAATACATACATCAAGTGATAGAGAATTAATTGTTCTACAATAAAACTTTTTTGGAATAAAAAATGATGACAAATGATGGTTAAAAATATTGTGCTTAGACAAGGTTTAGATTACAAAATTACATATTATAAATGACGAAATAAATGTGCACAAGGATCTAAATCATATTACCAAAACCTTCAAGGGTATTTGTGCAATTCTTCCAAGCACGTGTATGCCACGTGCATGACTCTGGTCGGTGGAGCTGGTGGCATTATTCTGGAGAGCGTTAGGGGCTTGGATGTAATTTGTCCCCCATTCCGCATGCGAGGAACGTGCAATGTGGAGGCTTGGGCGTGGAGCTCAGCTTCAGGTGTGTCGAAGCTCCCCATGGAGTGCTGAGGGAGGCTTGGGTCCACCCGAACCTCGAGGAAGAGGTGGGGGTAACATAGGCACTACACAGAGGCAGTGGCTTGCTTCGTCTACCCTGAGGCACGAGGCTCGGGAGGTGGTTGTAGCTTTGGGTGCACTGAAGCTGCAAGTGGCAATGTGACACATTTGTAGTTGTAGGATCAAGGGTTGGTTGCCTGATCCGACAGCTACTGTGCATCGAGGGCAAGCTGACGGACTGATGACGGTACGTGCATTGACGAGCGATGAACTGGGTTGAGGGTGGTGAGCAGCGTGGAGTCGATGATCGGTGATGTGGAGGGGTCATTGATGGCAACCGAGTCGGTGGCGTGAAGCTCGAGGTGGTGTGAGGTGATCGAGAAGAAGGTGAAGTGGATGTTGCAGTGTACGAAGCGATGCAGCGGCACGGATGATTGGCGATGGTGAAGGAATGAAAAGGTCGAGGAGAAAAAGAAAGAAGAAGAAGAGGAGGAGGAGGAGGAAGAAGAAGAAGGAAGAAACGAAGAAGAGGAAAAAGAGGGAGCGGGAAAGGGGAGAAAAGTCACCTGAGGTGGGTGGATGAAGAATCACCTAGAAGAATGGAGTATTATCCTTTAGTCGATGATCAACATCACAGTGGGGATGGAGTTTAGGTAGCTTCACTAGTGTGGAGATACAACGACGAGTAATCGTTGGATCTTGCCAATCTATAGTCAATCTTCGCTCGAGTGGGGTCCTCCCACTGTCGTCGAGGAGGTACATGGAGCTCAGGGTCTTGACCTCTCGATGGCGAATGGGGCAAAAGTGCGGCAGCGGAAGATATTTTAAGGTGGTGGTTGGGGTTTGCCTGGAAGATAAGGAGAGGTGATCGTCGTGGAGGAGCGATGGAGGTGAAGCAAGAGGTGGTCGTGGGTGGAGAAGCAGTTGGGTTGGTTGAGGAAGTGGGTGATGGGATCGGAGCAGATAGGGCAGAGAGGAGAGGGTGGCACCACTGCATAAGGCAAAAGGGAAGAGTAAAAGTCCTCGGTCGTTCGATCGGCCAAGATCGAACGATCGAAGAGATGACACATGGCTAAGTAAGAAAAAGGAGAGCAAAAAATACAAGAAAGAACAAAATAGATAAATAAATGAATGAAAATAAAATAAATAACATAAATAAAAAAATAAAATAGAAAATGAAAATAAAAAAGGGAGTAAAGGGGGTAAAGGGGAGGCGACACTTGACGGCTACAGGAGCTGCTACGTGTCGGTCCCAGAAAAATCAGAGAAGAGATTTAAACAAAATCAATAAAAAAATAGAAAACAAGGGCAAATCAAAAAGTGATCTTCGTGAAAGTTGTTCGTCTTTACGAGATCTACAACTTTTATGAATGAATCAAAATTAGAAGAAATCGTTTGCACAAAACGTATATTTGGTGGTACTCTATTGATATAAAATAGACGTATTTTCGTATTTTGCAAGTTTTTTGTGATTTTTAAATAAAACAAAAAATCAAAATAAAATTAATAAAATATAAAATAAATAAGTAAAGCTTAATCTGTTTTTTTTATTTTTAATGATTAAGAAAATAAATAAATAAAATAAAAGGGACATATATACAGACTATATATACATATTCAAAGAGACTTATTTTCTTTGCTTTTTCCTCAATTTTGATATGGATTTTTGCTCATTTTACTAAAGCATAAATCAAAGAAAATAAATGAAAAGGAAATAAATCAAAAAGAATTATTTGTATACATAAAACAATAGGGATAAAATCAAGCAAAATATACAATATACAATGAGGTCCCAGAACCCAAGTTTCACATATGAACTCTGATTCTTTTGAATTTGATCTTGTTTTGTATACAAATGAATGTATATTAATTCTAAAGTGAATAAAAGTCCATAGTAGATTGTATGAGAGAGATATTCACGTTTACGGCCTTTTGTCTCCAAAGTAGAGTTTGAGCTTTACTGGGTATATATACAAGTTAGTATTTTTTGGTATTTTTCCTTGATTAATGTTAGTAATTTGTAGACAACAAAGTTGATTTTATTTTATTTGGATTAAGTGAACAATAACTAAAAATAGGAGAAGTTTTGGTAATGAACTAGTGATACTGTACAAGGGAATTTTGGCTACTTATTTAATGCAATTATGCATGCTAAAATATGAATATTATTTACATATGCATGAATGATAATAGTGCAATATATATGAATAAATTTAATTAATTACATGAAAACATAGCTCTATTTTCATATTTTAGAGTGATGAATCACGGATTCATCATTGAGTATCTTAGCATTCAATTCTGGACAAATGATCTGCTACCACGTTCTGAACTCCGGGATTGTCTTTGATTTCCAAGTCGAATTCTTATTGGAGAAGGATCCATCTGAGTAAGTGTGATTTGGCATCCATCTTCTACTGTAAATATCTGATAGCAAAGTGGTCAGTGTAGATGATGACTTTAGATCTAGATTGTAGGATCTGAACATCTCCAAGGCATATACCACTACTAGCATTTCTTTCTCGGTACTTGTGCAATTATTCTGTACATCATCTCATGTCTTGTTGGCATAGTGAATGTCATAGGGCAGTTTCTCTCTTTGTTGTCCTAATATAGGCCCAACTATTAAGTATGATGCATCTGTCAGGATCTCTAATGGGAAAGACCAATCGACTGGCTATAGGACTGGAGCCTGAGTGACAAAATCTTTCAACTGAAAAAATATGATTGGAGAACCTTTTTATCAACAATGAATTTGGTCTCCTCATAGAGTAGCTCTATAAGAGGTCGGGCGGGTTTGCTGAAGTCTTTGATGAATTGACGATAGAAACCAACATGCCCAAGGAATGAACTCACATTCTTGGTGTTCCAAGCTGGCTCTAGTTTAGAAATGGCGTACACCTTAGATGGGTCGACTTCCATGCCATGCTTGCAAATGACGTAGCCCATCACAATCCCTTTAGTGACCACGAAGTGGCCCTTTTCTCGTGATAAGACCAAATTAACTTCATGATACTTCTGCAATACTCTGTCTAGGTGCATAAGGCAAGAATCAAAGCTGTCACCATAGACTAAGAAATCACCCATGAAAATTTCGAGAAAACTACCTACCATATCGACAAAGATGTCTAGCATGCACCTTTGGAATGTGGCAGGAGCATTGCACAAACCAAAGGGCATTCTTCGGAAGTCATATGTGCCAAACGGGCACGTGAATGTTGTTTTATCTTGGTTCTCAATGGTAATCACCACCTGGTTGTACCCGGAGAACCCATTTAAGAAACAGAATAATGCCTTTCTGGCCAGTCTTTCAAGCACTTGATTAATGAACGATAGAGGAAAGTGCTACTTCTTCGTTGCTGCATTCAGGTGCCTATAGTTAACACACACGTGCCACGATGTTAGTACTCGAGTAGAAATATCCTCTCCTTGGACAATGGTAACCACGGTGATCCATGATTTCTTTGGCACTACATGCAGGGGACACACCCATTTTGAGTCAGAGATGGGATAAATGAATCATGCTTCACACCATTTTGTGATTTTTTTTTCATTACTATGTCCCACGAATTAGGGTTTAACCAGCATTGAAACTCATGGGACAGCTTGTAGTCATCTTCCAGATAATTATGGTGTGAACACAATGATGGATTTATCCCTCGGAGATCAGAAATTTTCCAACCAAGTACCTTACGATTTTTCTCCAGAACTTTGAGTAGTTGAGATTCCTTATATGGGTCAGCCTGCTGATGATGATGACCATATACATATTCTCTTCACCTGCAAGGAAAGCAAACTCCAGACCTGTGGAGAGCTATTTTAATTTAGGCAATTATTGAGCATGCTCTACGGACACTTCAAAAATGTGCTGGTAGATGGATGATTTGCTGAAATCAATGAGGTGATGTACCCCTCTGTTACTCTTGGCTTTGACAACAATATACCGATCGTATTTGCAATGAATTATTCATGTTCGGTTTGGCATGAATTTTCCTCAAACAGGCTAACCAGTGATTTAGAATCTGTCTCCCAAATGGTAGTGGAGCAAGGGCTGGTTGTACTATCCAGGTCCTCCTCTAAATAGTGGATTTCCTGTATTAGAATATCATTCAAAGAAAGTCGTTGATCACTGATAACAACAATGTCACGGTCTTTAATTATTGATTATGGCTTCCCTTCGTTAGATGCAGCTTTAAGCTCATTGATCATGTCTAGGGTGACTTTGTCAGTGCATGAGCAGAATGTAATCTTTCCAGACCCGTAGTCAACGACCGCTGCGGTAGTTCGAAGGAATGGCCTACCAAGAATAATGGGAGTCTAGAGCAACGATGCAAGCGAGACCATGTCTAGGACAATGAAGTCCACTAGGAAGCATATGTTAGCACAATCACGATAATGTCCTTTAGTAAACCCCTGGGCTGCTTAATGTATTGGTCCACAAACTACACGATCATATGATTGGGTTAAGCGAACACAATCCAAATTCTTCAAGCAATGAGGAGGGCATGAGGTTTATGGAGGAACCACTATCGAAAAGGGTTCTCTCGAAGACTTGATCAAAAATCTAGCATCTAATGAAAGGTGCTCCCTTGTCTTTCTTTTTCTACAGGAGATCACTGCCAGTATTTACAGTGGCCATGGTTAGGATGTGCTTCTCTCCTCAGTTGTGTCTGTTCTTGCAGCTCTAACGCTTAGTGGTACATGTCTCTTTTAAACCTTTCTTAATTGCTAACATGTATTCCATGACCTTCATCAATGGCATATTAAAAATAATATTTTCAATAGTTTTCACAACAACAGGGTATGCCAATGCATTTTTAGTTTTTCTGATTTTTTTGGAACTTTTGATTACATTTGGAAAAGGAATATTCATAGAAGAAAATGCATTGTTTTTATTTACATCATATTGTATAAATGGCTGGCACAGAAGGTAGGTTTGCATTCAAAACAGACAAAAATACAACTACATGAGCTTGGGCTTCACTGATCAGCTCTGGAGCTTCGATTGGTGCTTGCTTCTCCTGTTATGCATCTTATTGACTTTGTCTCTTATTTCCTTTTTGAAGATTTTCTTTTTGCTGATTTTTTTGGTATTTTTGCTCTTGGTGGTAGTGGTGATATGATGTTGCTCCTTGATCTTCTTCCTCACTTGGCTCTGTTGTTGGTCTGGCTGATACGGAAGACGATGACTCACTAGAAGATGTTTTATTCTTCCCCTTTTGTGTAGCAAATGGTTGCAATGTCTTGCCACTCTTGGTAGGGTCAAGCTCCAAGCCACGCTTGGAGATGGCATGTGAAACGCGTCCCACCACCCTAGTTAATTTGGTCAAATTGATGCTCAAATTAATTAAGAATGTTCGTTGCAGTTGGATAATGAGAGCAGTTCAAAAATCACTTTTAATTAAAACAAGTTAATCACGAGCGGCATTTTTTTTACTTGGGCAAGCCCAAGGTCGAACTCAGGGAGGCAGCTGTCTCCTTAGATAGATTTTTAGCAAAGTCCAAGGTTGGATTTTCAGGGAATATTTTTTTTGGTCTTTTTTGGTTTGTTTATGCAAGACACATGCAAGATCTAGCCAATTTACAAGTTAATTTAGAAAGGTGATCAAATCAAGTCCAAAAATTATAAAACTTGGCCAGATGATGAAATGGGATAAAATTAGGCTACACTATTTTTTTTGGAATTTTCTGACACTAAATAAAATTACTGTGAATTAAAAATTAATGCAAGGTGATTTTAACTAAATTAATTTTAATAAATATCAAATTACAAGATTTTTTGGAATAAAAATTATCCTAGATAGATATAAAGGTGAGGAATCCAGGAAAATTATTAAACCTAATTTTTGATGTGAAATGAACCTATTAAAAATTAATTACGAAAATCACTAAATGAATTATTTAGGCCTCGGGATGCGTGCAATTGAGATGAAATTTTTATGCAAGGTAAATGATTTTTGGGGTATTTTTGGAGTCACAGAGAAATTACTATCAATTAAGAGGCGAAAATAGGCAAAATATAACAAAAATGAACCAACTAATTAATAGGAAATTCTACTGATATTACAAAAATATGCCAAGTGTCACATAATGAAGAGGACAATGTAAGATACACAATGCAATTTTCCAAACTGGAAAATGAATTAATATGAATGTCTAAATATGCGTGCAAAGACAGGGGTGTAAATGCAATTACAAGAATTAAAATTGTTGAAAATAAACGTGCTGACAGGGACTAATATGCAATTACCTATAATACAAAGGGGGTGGATGCAGTTTCTCCATGAGACACATGCTCCTCATGTGGGGTCGCCTGGTAGGAACTGGAATGTAATTTTGAAAACCTTCAGGGGTCTCAATGCAAATAACCCAGGACGCACTGCGGATCACGTGGGGGTCCCTAGGCTCGGTGGTCTTCGGAGGCTCGGAGTGAGGCTCGGGCATCTCTGGAGGATCGGATATGGCTCGGAGAAGCTTTGGGTGATCCGAGCCTAGCGGTCGGGGAAGAGGCTTGGAACTGGCGATGTGGACGGATCTGGACCGTGGATCAAGTGATGATCCAACGGTGATGGGCTGCTCGCGCGTGGCTTGTCTCGACCCGTTGGATCAATATCGATCCAACGGTGATGGCCTCGCTCCTGAGGTGGCTACGTGGACGATCTAGCGCTGCTTGATCAGGACGAATCCAACGGTCCTCTGCGGCTCTAGCACTTGGCGACGTGGTGTGATCAGGCGCGTAGGATCCGCCTGATATTACGGCTGCAGGGCAAGGCGACGTGGATGGCTCCCGGTCGTTCGATCAAGAAGATCGAACGGCTGCTGGTTGTCGTCCCCAACGGCCCTCCACCTCCTGCGGCGGAGAGGGCTGGGCTCCGGCGAGGCTGGCCTAGCTCCGCCTCGTCCTCCCGTCATCGACGAAGGACGCTGGAAGGTCTGAGGTAGCTCGGAAGGTACGTGGATGGCTGGCGAAGCGTCCGATGGTCTCAGGAGTGGAGGAGACGCTCTGGAGCGCGGTGGCAGAGGAGCTCGAATGCAGCTCCGACAAGCCTCCGTCCAATCAAGATGGAAGTACCTACAAGGGGGTTAGAAGATAGCCGAAGCGTGCGTTGTGTCCGTGGAGTGCTGTAGAGTGAAGTGTGATGCCTATGAAGCACTGAGGGTGATCCGGTGGTCGAGCTCCGCCACCTGGCGTCGGTGGAGGATGAAGTACTTCGTCGGATGAAGCTAATGGTAGCACGAAGATCAGAGCTCCGTTGCGGAGCTCGGAGAATGGTCGACGGAGCGAGAAGATGCTCGTGGAGGGCAAATTAAATCAGAGAAGGAGAAGAAAAGGAAAAAGAAGATCGGGGGAGAGATGGAGGAGTCTACCTGGGGTCAGAAGCTCGGGGGGAGCTTCCAGGTCTTTGCTCGAAGGCCGGTAGGAGGACCTGACTCGTGCAGCGCTTGGAGGAGCTGCGACACGGCGGTGGCCGGTCGTGGATCTCGCCGGAGGTTTACTCAATCATCGCTCTACTAGGATCAAATCGTTGTCACCAATCTGACGGTGGGAGCTCGGAGTCACTCTCTGTGGTGGCGGACGGGGGTGAAAGTGGCTGGAGGTGGTTGATTTATAGGATGAGGGTGACAGTAAGGATGGCTAGGAGGTGGTGTTCGTGGATGTCGTGGAGCGACTCTGAAGGTTGTCATGGAGATCGAGGGGGCTGGAGAGGATGAGGGATGAGTGGGCTCCATCGTGGTGACGTCAGTGGTCGGAGAAGGTGGTCGGCGTGGAGCCGAAAATAAAAAGGGGGTGGGTCGCATTGCGTAATCAGAGGGCGCCACGTGGCCAGCTGTGAGTGGCTGAAGAGAAAAATAAGATTAGAGGGAGAAGGAGGCTGAATTTGGAAAAACTCAAACATGAAAGTTGTAGATCTCGATGAGATATACAAGTTTCATGTTGACCAAAAACAGAGATGAGGTCAAATATGATACACAAATACAAGAATACAAATATACATATGTATAGTATACAAGGAGGCCCAAAAACCCAAGTTTTGCCTACGAGCTCCGAATTGAATGAAATTAGTCTCATTTTGAAGGTCTTTGAATGTATATTACTATAAAGGTGAGTAGACTTAATTTGGAGTTGGTAAGAGAGAGACATGGGCATTCTAAGGTCCAGGAGGTTTTGGGGTTTTATTGGGTATTTTACAAGAGAGGGACTCTGGTCTTCTTCCCTATATTATTAACTAATGGTGTTCACACCATGAAGAAGGAGTTATTTTATTTTGGAGGAGATAAAATACAAATGAATAGGTGGATATTTTACAGTGGATTTTACACAAGGATTGGCTTCTTATTTAAATGCAAAGATGAATGCTAAAATGCATATTTTGTGGATTGATGCACGAATGCTATTTATGCAAGATAAAGGGAAATATGAAGCTAAATACCCGGGGACAAAGCTCTATTTTCAATTTTAAGAGTGATGAATCACATATTCATCAGCGTGACCCAATACAATTTTCTCAGTCAGCATGAAGTGACTCTTATCTCATGAAAGCACAAGGTTCACCTCGTAACATCTTTTTAGCACTCAGTCTAAATAGCCCAAACATTGGTCAAAGACGTCTCCGTAGATCTAGAAGTCGTCCATAAATACCTCGAGAAAACTACCTACCATATCAGCAAATACCGCCAACATGCATCTTTGGAATGTAGCAGGTGTGTTGCACAATCCAAAGAGCATTCTCCTGAAGATGTATGTCCCGAGTGGACAGGTGAAGGTAGTCTTCTCCTAATCTTAAAGAGCGATGGTGACTTGATTATACCTGGGGTAACTATCCAAGAATTAGAAGTATTCCTTCGCAGCCAGTCTTTCAAGTATCTGGTTGATGAAAAGAAACGAGAAGTAATCCTCCTTGGTTGTAAGATTCGAGCATATGTAGTCTACACAAACGCGCCATGAGATCGACATTCGAGTCAGAATATCCTCTCCTTTATCAATTGTAGAAATGGTGATCTCTGGTTTCTTGGGCACTATGTGTAGGGGACTCACCCATTTGTTGTTGCAAAAGGGAAAGATAAATTTCACATCACACCATTTGGTGATTTCTTTCACGACTACCTCCCATAGGTTGAGGTTCAATCTGCATTGAAATTCTCGAGAGGACTTATTATCTTCTTCAAGATAAATGTGATATAAGTACAATGACGGATTTATCCCATGAAGATCCGTAATATTCCAGCCAATAGCCTTGCGGTTTCGTTCAAAAACCTTAAGCATACGAGATTCTTGCTCTTCGATCAAATGGGAATTGATACTGATCGGATGCATATATGGCTCTTCAGCAAGGAAGCCATATTTCATGTTCGAAGGAAGAGGCTTGAGCTTTAGTGGATTGGGAATCGGCTAGGTGGCAACTTCAGCAACTACAATCAGTGTCAGATCTTTCGTATGTTTGTTGTTCACCAGTTGGCATTCAGAATCAAAAATTAACACATCACATAGATCGGCGATAAAATCATCATGCTTGACGAAGATGTCTGTTCATATATATCATAATATTCATTAGCAAAAATCTCATCATCAAAGACGTTGATGAATGTGATTGTGTTATTCAGGACTTTCTCAGTGGAGAGGAATTCCTATGTATCATTATCATTCAAGAACAGATCGACATCTCTGATTTCAGCAAGAAAATCACAGTCATCTTGACCACGTGGTTCAAGCACTCTCAATACAAGTGCCATTTTAGTGGGTTTTGGTTCAGGAACCGTTCCTATCAAAACATTGTCGTTGCTAGAGCGGAATGTGATTTCTTCAGTGACATAGTCTACCACTACTTAGTCTGTTCGAAGGAACGGTCTACCGAGGATGATCGGAGTGTGGAGAACAGGTACGAAGGTGCCCATGTCCAAGACAATGAAATCAATAGGGAATTGCATCCCTTGAACTGTGACGATCACATTCTCCAACATGCTTTCGGGCCGTTTGATGGATCTATATGCGAACTTCATAATCATCTTCGTGGGCTTGAATGGCCCTACTCCAAATTCCTTGAGAATGGAAGAAGGAAACAAATTAATTGATGATCCACTATCGAGCAATGTACGCTCGAACTCTTGATTGTATATTTGGCACCTGAAGAGTGGAGCCCCCTTGTCTTTCTTTTTTGTTGACAGTGGCCATGGTGAGGATGTGCATCTCTGGTTTTCTCTGTCAGTTTCTTCTTTTTGGATGTTATGTTGTACATGTTTCTTTGCGCCCTTTCTTCACATCGGGCATGTACTTCATGGCTTTCAGCAATGGCATTCCAAGTAGGATATTTTGCAATATTTTTACAATGCTATGATTAGAAAGAGTATTTTTCAATTTTTATAGTTTTTCCTTTAATTTCTTGAGAAAAAGGAATATTTACATCAGAAGAAACTGCATGTTGTAAATTTGTGTCCATATCATGATTTACAAGAAGATGGTAAAAATGTGCAAAATCATCAACAACATGTGGACCAAAAATTTCTACAGTCTTGGATCCATCTACTGACCATGATTTGGTTGATTCTGTTACGGCTAGTTTCTCCATTGTTGGCACAGCTTCACTTGGTTACTGCTTTCTTTTGCGCTTTTGAATTTTCTTCATTTTCTGTAATTTTAGTGGTGGTGGTGTTGCGCCATCCAAAAAATCGTTGGCCCCTTAGATTGGCTGAGGACTCTCCTTTATATACTTTCAATTTTCCCTTCACCATCGCAAATGGCTAGAGTGTCCTACCACTCCTGAGAGTTACAGCATTAGATAAAGCAATGTCATTTCTACCTGAATCGGGTTGAACATTGCATACTACATGCTCCTTGTGACGGAAATTATTCGGATTTGCCTCGATGGGCTAAAAGGGTAGTTTGGAGGTCATCAGGTCTTCTATCTTTTGGCTCATCCCAATCATATTCTTGATAAGTTACGCCAAACAATCAAGTGCAAGATTGACTGGGGCTACCTCAGAGGGTTCAGCCTAGTGTGGTCACTGGCTCTGTTGATAATGGGGAGGATGTTGTTAGTAACCCTGAGAATACTGAGGAGGAGGAGGAAGAGAAGGATACTTTTTGTGGTATGGAGAGGAGTACTGATACAGATGGATGCTGATATTGTTGCTGACGGTATTTGGACTGATGATAGTTCTTCCTCCAGGTGCAACTATACTGCGGAGGCTATTGATGATGAGACTGACCGGGTTGGTGATCGCTTTCCAATGATATCAACCTTCGAGAGATGGCCTCCGATGATGCCGAGGTTGGAGCTCTCATCTCTCTCCGCCTCACGAGACGTTGCCATGTGGACTTACTTCTGGAGGATCTGAGGTTGCTTTTGATAGGCTTTGGATGAAGATAAGGCGGCCTCTCCTTCGGCCATTTCCTCAAAGATCTGCCATACGACATCTTCATCCTTGTTGAAATGTGATCCCCTGCAGGCTGCGTCAATGATCTGTTGGCTTTCTATGTTCAAACCCTCGAAGAAATGTTGGACCAAGATGGTCCTCGGGATGTCATGATGGGGGCATTTCTCCTACAGATCTGTGAATCTCTCCCAGGCTTCGTGGATACTCTCATGTGCTCCTTGAGAGAAATTGTTGATTCTAGCTCGCATCTGATTGAGCCGACCGAGAGGGTAGACATCGTCGGTTGGGTAGTTACGCCCTCCCGGTTGATGGTGGAATGGTTGGTTGGCATTGTTATGACCATGTGGTTGTCCCTGAGATTGGTTAGTTGTTGATCGTTACTCCAAATGCCATTCACCTCCTAGATGAGTGGTGGGCGTGGGGAACAAGGCTCAATGTATTGGTGTTGGAAATCAGGTGGCTGGTAAACAACCATATGTGTCTGCAACGGTGGATGTGGTTGCTCAGAAGCTTGCATGTAGAACATGTATTGGATCGGAGGTTGGCTGGGACTTGGCTGAGGCACTTGTTGCACTATTTGCTCCTTCTTCTCAGCTGGAGTACCATGGCGGTTATCATGGCATTACATGCACTGATGGTGTTCTCTAGGAGCTCCAGCTGCTTAGTGATGATGTCAAGCTTCTCAATATCATGTTATCTCTTCTCTATAATGTACACTTTGGACTATTGACTCCCAATGATGCTGAGGTCAGAGTTATCATACATGTCTATTTGATATGTGTCCGACATATTGACATTCTTGCAGAGGTTTTATGGCGGTGTCTGAATTTGTAAGGAACGAGAGGAGGAAAGTGCGACCTCTCCTTTGACTATCTCCTCGAATATCTGCCAGACTGTGTCCTCATCCTTGTTTAAATGGGATCCTCCACAAGCGATATCAACCAGACGTTGATCATTCTCAGTGAGCCCCCCAAAGAAGTGCAGGACCAAGCTGGTCTTCGGGATATCGTGGTGGGGGCACTTCTCAATCAAATTAATAAACATTTCCCAGGTCTCATGAATAAAATCTTGGGGTCCCTAGGAGATATTGGATACTTTGGAATGCATGAGATTGAGACGACTGAGAGGGTAGTACTTATGCAAGGATGCTGACTTCATATCCTCCCAAGTCATCACCACTTTCCTCAAGTGGTTTATCCAATGAAGAGCTTTGCCTTGAAGGCTGAAGGGGAACGCGGTCATCTTCAGTACACCCAACGGGATGTTGGGGTAATGAGTGGTGTTGTAGATGCATCCAAATTGTTGTAGATGGATGTAAGGCTCCTCATTCGAATCCCCATGGAAACTGGGGAGGAGAGAAAGAAGTTACGGCTTCAATTCGAAATGTCCATGGATTGGTGGAATCTGAATCCACTCAGTGATGTAGCCAGCCCTAGGGTTATGTGTTTGCTTCAAGGTGGGATTGGGTCGGCCTCTCCTTCCTTCTCCCTTACCTCCACGAGGTCCATCAACAGAGTGATTGTCCTCATCATCACCATGGAGATGATCATCTCCTCCTTGTTTTCCATCCCTCACTTCTGACCATCTCCTCATGTCATTGAGTATTTCTTGAAAGGTGACCAAGGCAAGTGCTTGGTCGGTCAGCTGCTGTTGTATGGCATGGATGGAGGCCAAGAGCTGGTTATTTACCTTATTCTGATTTGTGCCCTACTATATATTATGTTTTGTGCTCGGTAGTTGTGGTCCCTTTCCTCAGCCAGTAGGAGTCATTTCTAAATCTTACTCTGAAGGCTCATGCTCCAAATCGGGATCTATATCTGCAGTTGGGAAAATACTCCAATCAGTCTGCATACAAGCACCAGATGTAGAGAATAATTCATAATTAGGGTCAATTCTGAAATTTATTGATGATGGAGAAGTGTAAGGAGTGAAATCAATCTCCATACAACAAGGACAGAACTAGGGAAGAGAGTTTTCTCAGTCTGTATGAGGTAAAATAAGTGGGGATTCCTGAGGGTGGTTCGTGGAATCTGAACCAGGTACTTGGGAATTGCTCTGAATTATTGGAGATGTCGTACTCACAGAATTGATATAGAGACCCAAAAAAACCGTCCTAGAGTCGACGTCTTGAAGGAAAAGGGCGATAGATGATGGATGAATGATACGGTGATGAACAAACAATAAAATGAGTCTAAAATAGTAGAAGGCTCATAATAAGCAATGGTCAAAGAGAAGTGAAAGAAGAAATGACAAAATGGCATAAGTGCACGAGACTTGATCTTTGATTCCTAATCTAGATAAAAACAAACACCAAACAAAATGGGTTCACCAATTTAACACATGTAAAGTCGTGAAGGTTTAGCTATTTTTATCTTTTCAATTTTAGAAGTGTGATTTAAGCAAAAATAGTAACACGTTCTTAAGTGGTTATCCCTAGAGGAGAGTGTGTACTACCAGGAAAGTATCCCCGTACTTGTTCCGTCTCCTTTGTATCATGTGATCTATACTTTTTAAGGTCATCAATATTGTTCCTGAGGGCTACTCAGCCAAAGAAATATAGAGAGGAAGCCAATAGGTGAAACCATTACTTCCCTAAAAAATGAGGTACTCGGACGATGAAACAAACACCCCCGTGAGGACATGGACTATGCTCACTACTTCAGATCAAGTAGGATTCTCAACACAAGACAAGAGCACCATCGTTGATAAGACCCTACTCGCCTACGTACGATAGAGGCGCCAATACTTCAACGGTCTCAGGTGATAATTGAGGCAGTCATAGATCGGGATCTTGGATCTAATCCTTAAGGGTTGTACCTTACTCTGTCCGGAGTGTAACTTAATGGAATGAGAGCTTTATAAATCCAAAACATGTTATTCGTTGCGATTTTTAATTAGAGTCAAAGTTTATTTAGTATTCACCTTATTTAATTTTTGATTTTCAATTTTTTGAGTATTTTTCAGTATCAAGAACCGAACGATTTTTTTGGATTTTCTTTTAAACATAAATGCTCAAAACCAGAGGGAGAAAGCGACCAGGTGATGCAAGGTGACATTAGGATGGAAATCTCACCCTAATTCCTAAATTATGAATGTGTAGAATACTTACAGTGCTTCCCAGATCTCTCCATGTGGGATGCAACGCATAAATTTTTACACCTAATCTTTATGAAATGCAAGCGGTGAAATTGCCCTAAGCAGGAATTGTTATTAGTGTGAAGCACAAAATTGAGTTTAACTAGATCCAATCACAAACTATAAGTACACGCAAGATATTAAGTGTGTGGACATATCTTACTTGATCAAGCAATCCTAAAATGTTAGAGGCTCATTCATAGAAAGCAAATAAAAATAAAAATGTAAAGTAAAAATCACGAAAAACAAAGAAAATAATGCGAAGAAATCTGCGAGAAAATTCAGTGAGCCCCCAAGTGAACAATCACTTGGTAAAATAGTCCTAAATGTATAGTGTCCACCTGTATTATTACAAATTAATAATGGAAACAAAAGATTGTCTCTTTATCACATAAATAAAAAATGTTATGTTAATACTACTCTTTTTCTTTCTCATGCTCTCGTCAACTAGCTCATAAGAATAACCACTCTCCTTGCAGCTCGGGTGCACCAACTCCCTAAAGAGTCGCCTTTGCCATGTGGTCCCTTGCAAGAATAATAAACAGAGAAAATGATTAGTACAAAAAATTTATTATATCAAATAAAAAGTAAATAAAGCAGAAAAATAATGGAAGAAAAATCAGACAAAACTCTATCCCAAGCATTGCTCCCTGACAATGGTGTCATCTGATGAACGCTAAAATCGAGGAGGATCCTATCATCCGGTCTGGGAGGGTCTGCGGTGCCCGACAACTCGAGTCTGACAATCACCGTATCAACCACTCTCTCGGCTATCAGATTTCCTCAATCAAACGACATCAACCATTAACCCACAATAGGCTCAAACAATGAAGAATATTGAGCTATATATTATTATACCTTACAATAACATATGTATACTATGCAAGTGTAGAGGTCGAAACACTGAGGAGAAACAAGAGTAGACCATAAAAATTAACAAAAAATGAAATAATTATTTTTTTGTTTTTAAGGGATTTGTTATATTTGTGGGTTTTATATTATTAATTTTTTAGATTTTTTCTTTGTATTTTTTTGTTTTTTATTTTATAATTTTTAATTTTCTTTTAATATATGTGATATGTATGTAAGATATATAGATACTATAAAGAATACGATATATAAATAGGATATATCTATAAATGAGATGAAAATAAAAAACATAGCCTAAGTACAATCTTTTATTTTTTAATGGTTTTTAAAATTTTTAGGGTATTATTATTAATAATAACAGTATAAGTAAATATAGCTATATAAATTATATAGGCTGGTATATATATATATAATTACTCAAAATAGGCAAAGTAAAGTATTTTTGTCTTTTTTATATTTTATTCTATTTTTGGAATTTTTCTTGCAATTCATACTTTTTATATTTTTAAATGAATAAAAAGGTCAAAATAGTGAATAACAATACGAGGCCGAATTGGTTTGGAATTTAAAAATAGCTAAATAGCTCAAAACTTTCCAAAATATTTGTAATATATATTATACAATATAAATAAGAAACATAAATAGAAAAAAATACTTTGTATTTCTAAATAATTTTAAGTAATTTTTATAAGGTTTTTAGGGGTTTTCAATTTTAGCATTTTTGTTTTAAATGTTTAACGATTTTTGGTCTGGAGTTCAAAAATACAATAATAAAGACATTATAGTTTTTTGGAAGTTTTCAAAACATTTATCTATTTTTTATGTATTGTTGAATGCAAACAGGGAATAAATGCATTGTTTTTGAATTTTTATATATCAAAATATAATTTTAATTGCCTTGCAAAAAATATATGTGATTTAATAAATGTCCAGAAACTTAAAATAATTTTCCTACAATCTTTGGAGGCAAATTATATTTTAAATGATCAAAATACAAGAAATAAAACTGTAAATGATGGTAGGACCTAAATGCAATTGAAATTAAATAAACATGCCCTCCATAATACCAAATGAAATTATAAGGGCCTCTGCACAAAAATCCTAGAGATATTTAATATAATAACCTATCAGGGGTATAAATGCAATACCCAAGAATATTCATGGGCTGCTTGTAATTTATATAAAAATTTTAGCACTGGAATAAAACATTCTAAGACTAAACAATAACAAAAACCCGTAAGGGGTCCTGTGCAAAATGTCCAATACCTCATGTGTATGGGCATGTGAGGTGACGTGAACATGACCTATTAGTAAATAAAATAAAGGTAGGGGCTAAAGTGCAAATATTACGGAAAGTTTTGTACTACAGACGCAATTTTATGGACTAAAATAAAAATACAAATACGGAAAGGGGTTTGCGCAAAATACCCCTTAGCATGTGATCGGACGGCTACAGGCATTCACTTATCCACGTGGCGGGCCTTGGTCTCCCTATGATGGTTCGCGAGCAGACGGTGGAGATTAGATCTCCGGACATGATCGAACGATGGATGGGTTGCATGATCCTACGGTAACTGCTCATTCTAGAGAGGAGCCCCGATCGGACGGCGGAGAGGTAGCTTGGAAGAACAGATAAGAACAACCAAAAGGGTGTAATTCAATCCGATCTCATGGGCAACTCCGACCACTAGAGGCGCTCGCAGATGGCTCAAAATGAAGCTAGGAGGGTCCTACGATTGTTGGGCATCTCAAATGGGTCCGGGACTCACCGAAGGAGTCTTGGAGGGTCGAGGAAGGCGGAGCAGCTGGGGAACCTCCGATCGGTCAAAATCCGACCCAGATGGGGTCTTTAGAGTATGGAACCTATAGGGTTAGTTATGCCAAGAAAAATAGAAGGTTCTAGGGTCGGTTTCGTGGGGGAATGAATGGAAATGGAGTGTGGCGGAGGGTCTCCGACGATAGGCAGAGGAGGGGACCCTGATTCTTTGATCTGGAGAGGATCGAGGGGTATAGAAATGCCTAAGGAACAATAGAAGCGAAGAGGAAGAAGATGGAGGCGAAACGCAGGTTGGAGCACTACTGGAGATGGAAGAAATGATGGATGGAGCTAAGCTTCGATGAACTATGGTAGATTGGTTTTATGAAATAAAAAGCGAAAATTACAGAACTGAATGCTTAACTATGCTACTGCTACATCTAGGAACAAAAAAGCTGAGTAACTATGGCTCTACCTCAAAGGAGAGGGAGCCAAGGAGGAGCTCCGACGAGAGCATGACGAGCTTGGATCACTATATGGAACACCTCTTCCTCCACGCTAAACACTCCGGCAAGAAAGCCCTTATCACCAGCAGCCTCAACGAGAGAAATTTGTGGATTTCGAGGGCTCAAGCAGGATCAAATTCAAACTAAAGATGGCTGGGGGAATATGTACATGATGACTTTTGACCAAGGACACAAATCGATGCAGTGATCCATCGATCGAGGAATTAAGGTGGCATGAAAGACCAGAGATCGAGGAACAAAAATGAAGAAGGAATCATGCCCTCAAAATGTAAGAAGCAACAGGGAAATCGAGGAACATGAGTCAGCGGGGTCTGACAGACCTAGGGCGCAGAGGTGCTAGTTGACTGACGGGTCAACCAAGGTTGTGTGCCCATTGATCCACATCACCCGTTAAATCACAAAACAGAAATAAAATGTAAAGAAAAATAAAAAAGAAATAGAAAATAATTTTATTATTATTTTCATAAATCATCAAAAAATATTATTTATGTAGTATTTTTTGGTGATTTTTATTTATTTTTTTTCGAGTTTATTTATTATGTGTTACTTTTTATAGATACAAATATATGTATATTTACCTATACACTGTGTATTTTATTTTTATTTTTTATTTTAGATTTTATTATTTTAAATACATAATTTATATATTTATAACTTATTTTAATACACATCATCCGAATAGGCTGCACATATTCTGACTCTATAAGTGGAGTGAACGCACAGATGTGCTGACTCTATAAAGATAAGAGAATACCCCTCAAAAATGTCAAAATATATTTTTATTGCATTTTTCTGAAATTATTTGTACACTTAAATAAACATGTATATATAATGTATAGGTATATTGCAATAATATAAATCTATGTATTTTAGTACACTTACTTATTCTAATGAATTTTTAATTATTTTTATTTTAATTATGTATATTTATTATAAATAATATTTACAAAATTATAAAAATATAAAATAGTGAAAATATAAAGAATAAATAAAATAATTATTTTATTCATGTGTGTTGCAAAATGAGTCCAAAACCTAACTTTTGCATCTTAGCTCCAAATTGAATGAAACTACCTTTTATGAATAGTTAATTTAATTTTATTAACAATAAAAGTGAGTTTGATGAATTTTGAGTTCATGTGGAGAAGATACGAGTCTGAAAAGTTTTCTTTGCAGCTTTTTATTCTGAGTGTCACACTGAGCATTATTTTTAAGTGAAATAAATTTTGTATTTTCTTTGTATTATTATCTACAACTTTCACATTTAAAGTTTATTACTTTGGGGTATAAAGATAATAAAATAAAATGGGTCCCAAAACCTATTTATTGGGGAATAAAAATCAGGGTTTCTTTGTTATTTTTGCCCCTTATCTCCCCTACTTTATTCCTTGTTGATCCAATTATCATGATGCATAGGTCTCGTGGATTAGGGTCATTCAATACCTGTGATATTTCATTTCTTTTTCCTTTATTTTATTTATTATTTTATTTTGGCATTTAATATAGTATTTTATACAATATTTACAGTGTAAATCATGAATGTTATTTTATGTACTCTAATGTTATTTTCATGCATTTAGTTAGGGTTTAAAGGCTAAAATGAAAGAATAAAGATGATGAAATTGAGATCCATCAAATATACTCCTAATTTCAATGGCACACCCACACTTTTAAAGTAACAACATGGTACATAATCTTTTAGGTATAATAATGTTGTTTTTAGTTAACGGACATGAGTTAACACTACTATCTTTTAGATCAAAATGATGAATATTCCTTCCATTTATACTAGAGGACAAAACTCTATTTTCTAATCATTTTTTCCTCTTCCTCATCCCTTGGTACAACTTGCTGACAATCCCCTTCCTTCATCGCTCCAACATCTCTGCCACTTCTCCCCATGAGGATTGTCTTCGATAGCTTCTAGCCTTCCAGGTCCACAATATGTGTTTTGCATCTTCTATAGGTTTGGCTCAAGGCCATTGAGGATGGACTTCTTGTGGTTCACCAATGATGGAAAACTCTAGGTTTATCCAGCTACGGATAATGGATGGAGGTGCTCGATGATGATGGTCTTCAGATGTCATGCTTGTGCGTGTTGCTGGAGAAGATCTGATGGGTTCTTGGTGATGACTGAAGTTGGTCTTGATGCTCCTCCGAGTGGTATGTGATTCGTAGGTGTTCTTGTCGTATGGTTGTAGTTGTATAGGCGATGAACTCAAAGACACTGGTTGTGCTCTTTTGTTGGATCACATTGTCGTACACAAGAGATGATGATGTTGTTCTTTCGAGAAGGAGGTGTTCTAGATGGTTGTTAATGGTGCTCTTTTGTTGGTAGGGAAGTACTCTATACAAATCAAAGTTGATGTTGTTGTGATGTTCTTACAAGTGCCTCTCCGGGAGACAATTGAGATAAATAATCTGATGTGGTGGTTGGTGGATCTAGAAGTGATTTGGGTCTAATTTTTGCCGATGGTGGCTCATTGAAAAGAGTGATAGGACTCGATTCTTTGAATCGATCTGAGATTAAGGATCAAAGCCAAATATCCAATCTATGATTCTAACATAGAATCATGGTGTGATGCCCGTGGATGCGGGATACCCGTTTATACATCATTCGTAATATCATGTTCGCTAGAGATCGCATTAGGGTACCAAAAATATGGGAAAATTTTTCATGTTTCAAATGACATTCACAATTAACTAACAAGCCACGAAACCAACAATGTGTTGCCAATTTCCATTGCATAAATTTCCATATAAATTAACATGTAACAAAAGAGGTTGTAATAACCATGGTGGTCTCCTATAATCAGCTTTAACCATCTATGAGGTCAACCATCTGCTAACATGATGTGACACATCTTGCTTCATCCCGTCCCGCCAAAATGTCGACGTAGATCCCGGTATATCTTCTTGCTTCTAGAATGAATAGACAATCGTGAATTGTGTGCCTCATTAAGAATATCTCTGCATAATTGCTCATCAGTGGGCACAATGACCCGACCAACCTTCCTCAAAATGGACTTAGTTAACATAAAATCATTACCTTTGTACTTAATGGCATGCTTGTATGTCTTGAATTGAAGGATCTGTCCTTTCTCCTTCTACTATGTGATCCCAAAAACTGTTGAACCGCAGAGGCATGGTAGTAGATATGGACACACTCTCATAAGGATGCCAATCAGTCAAAGCTGCATCCATCATGTATAGCTAATTTATCGTACCTCAGTATGAGTTCTCCTGCTAAGGGCATCTGCCACCACATTTCTCTTACCGGGATAGTAAGAGATCATGCAGTCGTAATCCTTTAGTAGCTTAAGACACATGTGTTGTCTCATGTTTAGATCCTTATGATCAAAGATATGCTTCAAACTCTTGCGATCTGTGAAAATCTTGAAATTCACCTCATAGAGATAGTGGTGCCAAATCTTCAAAGCGAACACAATTGCCACCAACTCCAAGTCAAGGATGGGGTAATCCCGCTCATGCAGCTTCAATTGGTGTGATGAGTAAGCAATCACGTGATCTTGTTGTATCAAAACCGCCCATAAACCTTCACTTGAAGCATATGTATATACTACATAATCCTGAGTGCCTGAAGGAAGTACAAGAATAGGCGCAACCATTAATCTTTCCTTCAATGTCCTGAAGGCCTGTCCACATGAATCATCCCAAATGAAAGGAACTCTCTTCTGTGTCAATCTTATTAAGGGAAGAACAACTCGAGAAAAACCACTGACGAAGCGTCTATAATAGCCTGCTAGTTTAAGAAAGCTATGAATCTGAATGAATGTCTTGTGTTGCTCCTAACACATGATTGCCTCAATCTTTGTAGGGTCAATTGTGATACCTGCTCCAGAAATGGCATGCCCAAGAAATGAAACCTAGAATAACTAGAACTCTCACTTTCCCAGCTTGGCATACAACTTATGCTCTTGAAGTGTGTTTAGAACTATCTTTAGATCATTTACTTTATCCCATTCATTTTGGGAATATATCAACACAACGTCATTGCACAACCACAAACTTGTCCAAGTATGGATGGAAAATCTTGTCCGTCATGCCCATGAATGTTGCAGGGCATTTGTGAGCCCAAACAACATCATGAAAAACTTGTAGAGTTCATATCGAGTCTTGAATGTTGTTTTCGGAATATTTAACTCTCGAATCCTCAGCTAATGGTAGCCAGATCAGAGATCAATCTTTGAAAACATCGAAGATCCTTATAGCTAATCGAGCAAGTCATCGATGCATGGTACAAGATAATGGTTCTTCACCGTTTTCCTTTTCAGTTGTCTGTAACTAATGCATAATTTCATCAATCCATCCTTCTTTCTGACTAAAAGAATGGGAGCACACCAAGATGAAGTGCTAAGCCTCACAAAACCTAAATTAAGTAACTCATGTAACTGCATATTCAGCTCTCTCAATCCGACTAATGCTATGCGATAGGGAGCCATTGAGATCGTTTGTGTATTTAACAGTAATGTGATCTCAAACTCAATCTCTCTCTTAGACGGCAAACCTGACGAATCATCAGAGAACACATTAGGTAATCTAACACTATCATGATGTATTGAGCCATCGATTCTCCGTCAGATGTCTCTCGAACAAATGCTAGATACGAATCACATACATGATCAACAAGTCTCTAAGCTCTTGATATTGAGATATACTCCATTTTGGAGTCATGTAATGTACCCTCATGGGTAAACTGGGGTAAGTCCGGAATCCTGAAGACAACTGTTTCCCTGAAGAAATTAATCAGGACATGTGTAACCAACTCAAATGTTACCAAGCTCTCAAGAACAGTAACCAAACTCTAGCAGTGAGTTAGCCTCCGAAGAGACCCTTCCATCTCGCCCACCCAGTGGAAGTACGGTCCAGGGGAGGGCTAGGCTTACTCCAAAACTACGCCCCTAAGATGGGAGAGAAACTTTCCTGACGAAGTCACTCCAGAAAAATTTGGTCCGACGGTACAAGCAAACGAGCTTGAAAAACCAAAATCGAGGGTCCTCCAGCCTAAGCATCTTAAAGAACACAAAGTCAACAGAATTGGTCTTAAAAGAAAATCCGTGGATCCCAAAGAGGCGTAAAATTGCGAGCACTCGCAAAAAAACCGAGAAAAGACAGCGATCCGAGCCTAGTGCACTAAGCGATCGATGTCCTAACTGGGCTTCCTATCTCCCACCCAGCTGAGGGTCACTGCACCCTCGTACAATCAGGTGTAAGGGTCATTATAACTTGCACTCTTAATTATCAGTGATCATTGAATCACTATTACTAACTTGATTCCTCATCCTTTCTCGATTTCTGATTGATTGTATAGATCTAGGTCTTTTGTCAATAATTCAGTCAATAGTGATCTATAGTCAGTAGAATATGCCTAAAGGATTAAGTCATGAAGATGATCGGTCTTTGTGGACATAGTTTATCCTTTCTAAAACTTTGAGATCATCATATATTCATGGATCAAGATCTAAATTTGATTTGATATAAAAATCCATTTTTCTTATTTAACTCATAATTTAGTGACATGATTATTGATCCAAATTTTATAAATCACTTGTATAAAAATACCTCAATGTTCTCATTTTTTGGATCATGAGAATAGAAGTTGTTCATTAGATATGGATTCAAGTTTAGACAATGTTAAATTTCCAATTCTTCTTATTTAATCATAAGATTAAGTGATATCTATTTAAATCTAAAACATGTCTCGTCTCACGTACTAATTCATCTCCAAATCTATAAATTGTTTCCATTAGATTAGTGGCTCATTAGAGTTCTTAAAACTTGACTTAATTGTGTACATCTATCCCTTACTTTCTCCTTAATCATCATGAAATCAATAGCTATTTAATAGTCTGAAGTTATACTTAATTTGTATCCTAAACCCCCAATTTCTTATCTTTTGAAATATAAGATCAAAAGCCGTAAATTGATCTCAAATCAGATCTGTAACATATTAAAACAAATAGCTTTTAAGTGCTAATATGTTATGCAAACACCCCAATTTCTTATCCTTTGAAATCTAAGATCAAAAGCCTCAAATTGATATCAAATCAGATCTGAAATATGTTAAAACAATAGCTTTAGGAGCTAATATGTTGTGCAAACACCTCTAATTTCTTATCCTTTGAAATCTAAGATCAAAAACCTCAAATTGATCTCAAATAAGATCTGAAACATGTGAAAATAGTAACTTTTTGGAGTTAATATGTTATGCAAACACCCCTAATTTCATATCCTATAAAATCTAAGATCAAAAGCCTCAAATTGATCTCAATTCAAATCTGAAACATGTTAAAATAGTAGCTTTTAGGAGTAATATGTTATAGCTTTTGGGAGCTAATATGTTATGCAAACACCTCCAATTATTTCAAATTTCTAGGCATGAAACAGTAACAATTTATGATAAGATCACAATTATGCCATTTATCCCCCAATTCTCCAAATTTTCATGAAATCAGTTATCTGAATTTAGATCTAACAAGCATGCAATCATCATCAAAATTATCATCTTTTATGCATGCAAACTAGAATAATCTTATGTCTGAATTTAAGTTTAATTGCATGCCAAAACACCTCCCAAATTACATCTTTGTTAAACCTATGTTAGGGACTATTTGATTTATTCAAAACTTTGATCAATTCTATATAACGCTCATCTTTTCATCTAGTTTCAAAAGCAATATAATAGATTTTGAAATTGATTTTTAATATGTACGTAAGGCAGCAAGAGGAGGGAAAAGATTATACCTTTGATCTCCAAGATTTGGAGATCAAAATTTATGCATCTTGGGCTGAATTGGGGGCACCAGTAGTTGCACGTGGAGCAGCATGCGGCGGCTTCAACCTTCTCCAAAAATGGCTAATGGTAGCAGCTATTGGCTGTTGAATGGGGAGCTCCAATAGCTCCACATCATTGGAGCAACAACAATAGGGAAGATCAGCTGCTTCTGGGGCTCTAGCAGACTGGTTACAACAACTATGGTTGTTTGGAGCGGCAGCTCCAATCTCCTAAATGGCTGCTCCAAGCAGCAGCTCCGGAGAAAAAAATAAGACGAAGGGGTCATTTCGATGGAGTTTTTGGGAGAGAATAATAGAGTAAAGTGAGGCCTTGGCCGTAAGGAAATGGGGCTCCTAAAGGGCTGACAAGTTGAGGTGGATTTTGGGCCAAGTAGAGGGGGGGAGGAGGCAAAATGCCATTATATGTAGGTATTATGTAATGATTTGAATAAAAATGAGTTCTGGTTTACAATAGCTCGTTTTGACTAACTCTGAATGACTATCAAAATGAGTATAATAGTCATATACTTTGGATCAAAGACGAATTCCCGTAATTTCTGAGATATGATCTTGATTTGCAACTAAATTTTGTTATTTTTAATTACCAACGACCTTTGATCGACGAATGGTCAATTTTGTTGGTCTTGTTTTATCGAATCAGATGTTCTAGTGGTCTCGATTTGTTTTGCGATTCAGATTTTGCATCGTAAATTTTTCCAATGGCACACATTGTGATGCGATTAACTTTTGGCCGATTGTGCCTGAATAAAATTTGATCTGTGATCTATGGATCGATATGAGTTTATTCAAGATTAATTGAAATTTATCTGAATTTGTGGACTCTTAATCGGGTCAGATTCGAGTTGTATGGATCCGGATGTTACACATGGTCTGAATTTTCTTGCTACAGAAATCTACCAGATTTATACCCATGTCTTTGCACTTTAATTAAAGTGTCTTTTTCACATCATATTTTGATTTCAAAAATTGCACATTGCAGAACATTTAATTCTCTATCATGTGGATGATTAATGTAATTTATGAGTTGTGATTGACTTATTAACATTATTTTGGTGATTATTTGCATACTTTACCCACTACAAACTTTATAATTCACAATAATTCACCCATTTCTCGAAAAATTATCAAAAATTCACAACTTATAGAAATAACTTTGTTCTAACATGTGCCCAGAAATTAATTCATTTACATGCATATCTATGGTCAACTAGATTGTTTGGTGATTGAAGTAATTATTTTTTAATTTGTTATAAACTTAATGTTTTAGGATTAAAAGTTTTCCAGCCTCATTACACATATCTAGAATAATTTTAGTTCTAGAAATTAATTAGGTAAAAATCATTTTGTCGAATTTAACTCACCATAATTTTAGTTGTATCAGAAAAATCCCAAACATGTTAGATTTTCATAAAATTTTGCACATTATTTGCACAAATAATTGCAGGAATACCCATAAAAAGTATCCAGTTTTCATTATTGCATTTTATGTCATAAAAATACAAAAAATATGTTACATATTTTTCATTGCATAAATAATTAAGGAAAACTAGCTTTATAGATTTTTGGTGAATTTGCACATTAATTGGGATTTTCTTTTGTTGCCTAATTTAACCTTAAAATTGGCATCTTGCATTCGCATTTCATCATCCTTTTCTAAAAAAATAGCAAAAAATCCCCCCCGAAAACCTAGTATCTTTATTATCTGAAAATTGGCATAAGAAGACAATGGGCTCCTTGAGTTTGACCTTGTGCTTGCCTAAGTGATATAAATTTGACCGCTTGCATTTAATTGAATATTAATTAAGTGGCCATTTTGATTAATCCGAATTTGCTCGCCTATAACGGACATCATTATAATTTCATGTAATTAGCGAAGGACAATTTTGGGTTCTTCAATATCCCTTCTTATTCCTCTAACGAATAATAGATGGATCGTGTCGTGATTCAAAACACCCATTAGAGTCCAACTTTATTTTCTGGACAATTTGAAAGCACTAAAGTGTGATTCATCTTCTTGTGAGTTAGGCAAGCTTGGATCCGATAATGAATCTTATGACGAACTCAATGATGAGTTCGATGACTGAGTTGATAAGGAGTCAAATGATGAATATAAGTAAGAATTCAAGGACAGATTGTGTAATGAGAGATGGTATCAAGGTTACATCCATATGGTTGTGACTTTACAAAATAGAGAAAATGAATGATGAATCCCTATCTCGCTTCTAGGAACGGGCAAACTAACTCAATCTTTAGTTAAAGAATTTTTATGACACCATTCCCACTTACTTGTTGCTACTCTTATTGGATCTCATAATGATTGAGAATCTTACTCATAATAGAGCCAAGCATTGCTCCTCGGACTAATTCAATTTTTTTTATTTTGTGTCAACTTGTGATCGCAAGTGGCTTGAGTATTTTTTTAAATGATTAATTATTAGCATGGGTACTCATTTCAAATGGCAACATCTACTTTTATTAGTGATTATACCTTTTCACTAAATAATGTTTAATAACTCCCTAAAATAACTAACTTAGTGAGTAATAAAATGAAAGCCTTTCTATTTCATTACTATTCATTCTAACGTGCTTTACTTTTATTCCTTGCACAACTTATTCACTCACTCTCATTCTTCTAGTGCTAAAAGAAAACTATTACTTATCGTGCTCAACTTGATTCCTCCTGAGAGTGTTCTTGAGAGTCTTTTGTTGTGCGATGCATTCAAGCCTTCTGAAATTTTGAAAATTGTCTTATAGCGTACTCCTTGATGTGTAAGAGATTTCTTCTGCATACCTTGCATAACATTGCATGCACACACACACATACACACACACACATAAAGGCTTGAACTTTAGAGGAGTATTGTAGTAGTACGATTAGAGTTATCCCCATAAACAGCTTGTTGTAACGGGTAGAGTTGTTCGCATAAACCACTTATTGATACGGTTGGGTTGCCTACATAAGTAGCCTATGAAAGGATCAGGTGATCTGATTAGGTTAAAAGCTTGAGTTTAGAGGCTTAAGTTGTGTTTTTTAGCCAGGAGGGTTGGCACACAAAATTTTTGTGTCTCTTGTGGTTACATTATCGTTTATATCTTTTGTGGATAAATAATGTTGTGTAATAATTTTGTTTGTTTGATATGTTGTGACTGCAATGATCCCTATCGTTCCAATCTGACCCATAATCCTCAACCACTTCACCAAATTGATGTGCATGATGGCAATCTTCTTCCTGATAAAGGTGCTTGTAATTAGTTAACTCTTATATAGTTTGAAGTAGTTCAACTTATAGAAGGATAAGTAATCCTTGTAATCTTTTAACACATCTTCAACCACCAAGATTACATTCGCTTCAAATTTCACCAATTAGATTCACAAGATAGCGGCCATCTTAGTTAGCTCAATAGAGGTGTACCTAATTGGGTCAACGTGGTCTTTGCACTGTTTCTACAACTTGTGAAATCTTTGTTAGATGTATTGTTGATGAATCGCGATTCATCATCACAATATCTTGATCTTAGCAAAATCCCCGAGTAAAATTCCAAATAAATGTCCATAAAATCCATAAATTAACAAAATGACTCTTGTAAATAAAACACACTAATTATTGTATATTAGATTGTACAAAATAAATTACACTTAAAAAGCCGCAAAAATAAAGGAGTTTTATACCTGTAAATAACTCAAAACTTCATGTATTTTTAATAATTTCATTTCAACTCCTTTTTGGCTAATTCTTTCTCTAACTTGTTTATAAAAATGTATATAAAAATACAAAAATACAAAACACATTTCATCTCAAATAAATGCTCCTAGATCCCAAAGAGAAAAAGCCGTAAAGTCCAACTTCCAAGCTAAATTCCCGCTCCGTATGAACTCCAAATTCACCAAACTCACTTTTAAAGTTCAAGTTAGAAAATTATCTATCCAACGGAAGTGGTTTCATTAAAATCAGAGCTCGTTTGCAAAAGTTGGGTTTTGGGACCTAGATGTACATTGTATATTATGTATATATTTATTCTTTAGTCATTTTTTATTTTATCTTTCTTAATTACAAAAAAATACAAAAAAGTTATAATTGTGTTGTATTTTGATTATTGTATTTTATTGTATTTTTTTGTTGTAAATATCTCTTATTAAAAAGATAAAAAAATACATATTACAAAAAGCAAACAAAAAATGTGTACATGTTGTATGTATTTACTTGTAAATTCACCACTATTTTTTTTCCTCTTTATTTTTGTTGTATTTAAAGTAGCATACTTTATATCATTATTTATTTTTTTTTCCATTCTCTACAATAACTTCTCTACCACCAACTTCTATTCAACTCCACCATTTTTAATAACTCCCATTCCACTCCATATTCTTCCACCAACCTCCCATTTAACTCCACCAATAATTCAACTTCCCATTCAACACCACCACCATTCTAACCTCTCGTTCTCTTCTCTTTATATTCATTTGTACATCCTCATTTTTTCGCATCCACCATTCTTATAGAATAAGGAGAGAGCTTGGAGTGTTTTGTTGGTGACAGCGGCGAAGCATCGTCCTCAAGCGACGACCTCCTTCAGGTGAGATCCGCGGAGCTCCGCTCCGCGTCACGAGTTCCCCGTCGAGCTCACGTAGCTTCTCCGATTTTTGTTTCGCCAATCGGATCGAGGCGACAATAGGAGTTCAGCGTAGCTGCTCCGCCAATCCGGCGAAGGTTCAGGTAAGTTATTTCTCATCATTCTCTTATCATTTTGTTTCCTTTTTTTATCACATCATATCATCATATCACCACCTAAAAAATCCTCCATTTGTTTAGTTCATCATATTACCACCACATCATTTTTCATTTGTTCTACTACATCATATTACCACCACATCATGTTTCTTACATTTGTTGCATTCTTTCTTTAAACAAAAAAAAATTAAAAAAATTAAAACAAAAAAAATAAAAAAATTAGTTTGCATTACAACAAAAAAAAGAAATCAAAAAAAAATTTAAAAAAAACAAAAAAAAAACCGCAGCAGCGGTGGGGGTGCCGCCCACCGCCGCCGCCCCCCTCCTCACCAGCGCGAACGCCGGCCGCCCCCTCCTCCTCACCGCGGCAGGCCGCGCCGCCCACGACCACCGCGGCCTGCCGCCGCACCTCTCCACCGCGAGCAGCGGCGGCGCCGCCCGCTCTCAACCTCCGCCGTCCTCTCTTTGCCAGCCCTCCCGGCCGCCCCGTTCTCCGCCACTCGCCGCCGCTCGTCGCCCCCCTCTCTGCCGCAGGTCCTCCGCCACCGCTGCAAGCCCCCCTCCGTGCGCGGCGCGCTACCGCCGGCGCCGCCCGACCTCCCCCTTTTGTTGGGTTCCATTCCTCCACCGTGCCCTAAGGGAAGAAGAAGGTCCATTTGTTTATTTGTTTTTATTGTAAAAATTGCATCTTTTATTTCTTAAGTTTTTGTAATTACAGATAGGTCCCTGTATATAAATGTTTGTTTATTTCAGCTTTTGTATTTGCACAAACACCCCTGTGTTTTCTTGTTAATTTGGACATCTATCTTGCATCTTTTTATTCAATGAAAAATATCACTGTGTGGAGCAACTAATTGTGCACATTTTGAGTATTTATTTGGATTTTTATGTTACATGGGTAATTAATTAAAAATGATTAACTGAAATATTGCATAGTTTACCCAATCAGTGATCTGAAAATTATTTCTCACACACGGTTGCTTAAAAAAATCCACAAAAATTATATATGATGCCTTGATATGTGATGTAATTACTGTCCAAATTTCATTTAAATTGGAGTTGTCTTGTGCTTGTAATAATTTGTAGAGTGAATTTAGTATTTGATTTTTAATTAACTCCACAGACATCCTTTTCACGAAATTTCAAGTCTCCTGGATTGTACATGAAAATATCTTTTTGGGATAATTTGATCTCTGACTAATTTGATAACGTGGATTTAATAGGAATTAATTACTCATTTCCACTCTGTTTTCATTAAAAAATTCATAAAAAATTCATAACTTGTCAAAAAATTCCAAAAATATTACTGTAGTCTTCTTGCATCATGTTTTCATTTCAGTAAATTTTTCATAATTTTTGCATATTGTTTGCTCGAAAAATTGCGAAAAAACCCATAAAAAGTGTGTTTTTTTATTTATTGCATATTAACCCCGAAAATTATAAAAAAATGTGTTTTGTGTTCATCACTGGATTAGGACTCTAGGAAAAATACGAATTGGCTAATTTGGACTTCTTTTCCATTAAAATTAATTTGGCTAAGTTGTATGCTCTCTTAGTGTCTTGATTCATTTGCATTTGCATTCTTTTTGCATTAAAAAAAATCTAAAAATACCGCGTGGCAATCTAGATCTTAAATTTGCGAATTAACCCCCAAGTTGTTCCTTTGCCTCCCTGAGTTCGACCCCGGACTTGCCCGGGATATAAATTAAGCCGAGACACTCTTCACGGAGATCTTCTCTCGGTTCTGACCGAATCGCTAAGTACACGTATTACAACGTGACCGAATTATATATCGTATTTAGTGACTCGTCAGATGGCGCCGTTGCCGGGGATCGAACCCGGGTCACCCGCGTGACAGGCGTGAATACTTACCACTATACTGCCGGGGAGGCAAACGGCTTAGGGACTAATTTAAAAATTTGGATTTAGTTTTCCATTTACTCGGGTAGTCTGACCCCCGAGCCCACTTGTAATTAATCCATTTCCTTTCAATTATTTCTCTTTATATTTTTGTATATATCTTGTTGTTTATCTCTCTAATATAAATTTCATTTTCCTTGCGAGGGCCCGGTGGACTTGGAGTGCATCGAAGGTCGACGGACGCGACGCGAGTTGACTGTGAAGAGCGAGGAGAACTAGTTTATCTTCGAGAGAATTTTTATAAATTTTTGTAATTATTGTGTTGTAATAACTTAGGTAATTCGCTTTTTCCAGCGGCTCTTGTTTGAGAGCTCGCGTTTGTATCCGGACTGGACTTTGTACCCGCTCGTGGTCGTGTGGTTGATTGACGTAGAATAGGACTTGCACTCGCGGCTCTTAGAGCATTTTATTAGAATATCTTTATTGCTTGTGCTCGTAACTTTTAGGACCACACATCACATTTAACGAGACGCACTTAGACCGCTGGGCTATTAGTCAAATTTAACTTATTCATCACTCGCTAATAGAACTGCTTGTCTAGGAACGGTTTCTCATTTGCATTCATATTAGTATAAAATTTCAATTCTGCCTTGCATCCCGCATGTAGAGCGCGAGGATCACTGTAAGTCTTCTGAACTGGGCATGCATCATTGATTTCATTATTTGCATCGGTTTTTCTCGACTCCATCCCCTTGGTTTTTGAAACTTAGGTTAAAGGGAAATCGGGACTGATCGTTAGGCGTGCTTTGTTTGGTGGACTAATCAAGTGATAACCAAACTTAAAACCGGGACTGCTAATCAGAGTTGACCAAAAAAATTGACTAAAACTAACACTTGTTTTGGGAGAGTAAAACCCTCATTGTATACTTGGCTAATTGTGATTGTTGAGAGGTGAGGACGCATCCCTAGGATAGTGCCCAAAACCTACTTTTGAGTCTTGCGTAATTGGATTGATATCTTGATTTATCACCTAATTAAAACTGAAAAGATAAACGGTCGGACTTTTGCGACCATCACTGTGTTGAGTAGGTGAACTCAGGGTTTGCTCTTGTGTTTGTTTGTCTTGTGTGTTATTCGGTGCACTTGCACGCTTTCTTCCTCGATCTGCTTCATTCTCCCATTTTCCCTCCAAGATGTCAGAATATTGGTCATCATATCTACGTCATTCTTCTTCGACCATATTTCGATCATCTCCACCCTCTCATTCCTCTTCATACCCACACCCCAACCGCGAAGTCAGAACTCCGACTGACTTCCGCACTTCTTCGTCCTTCTCACCTACCCCACATTCTTGCACCCCTGACCCACAACCACCTTGGATTGATTCACTATATTCTCGTCCGCTTGCTGGAATCAAGGAACAAATCAAAGAGCAAGCGACTGCTGAGATGAATGATTGGCATAATCAGTTGACCCCACATACCTCACTTTCACCTCGAGTTGGGACAGAACAACAATTGCCATACACACATCCCGACTTAACTTTAGGGTACAACATGGTCAACCAGACAAACCGAATGGAGAGGCCTGCACCGTACGATCTTCCTGACTTGATTGACCTGAGTGATAGAGACCACATTGACCAACCTTTATATCACCCATTCGGAGAGCCGACATATACAGGGGATTGGATTCATGCGACTGATTTACAGACCCCCTGTCTACTAACTCCGCCTGATGAGGCTCCGACCAACAATTGCCATACATATGGGCCATACTCAACCCAGTATTACACACCCGAGTCAAGGTGTGTTGAGTATAAGAGCCCGAGTTCTCAGCAGTACCCTCCAATTGCGTCAACTTCTCTCATGATGTGTCATGAGAACTTATTGGAGGATGACATTTGTAGACCGATCAAGAGTCCAGGTAGGAATGTGGATCATGGATCTTGCGGATTGAATTTCGAAAACCTGGAAGACACCGGATTGACCACACATCATGTACAGCTGGAGTCCCTTCTATCTCCCTCTTCTACTAACCACTTTTCCTCCAAACTTGAGTATGTACATTATCCTAGTCCTCCTTCACCTACCAAAAAGACCAAAAAAATTGAAAACTCGGAAAATACCATAAAAATTGAAAAAGGAAAAGATCTAAAAAAATTGGATCCTGCGGTTAGGGAAGCATTGGATAGAAAGTTGATTTTTGAGCTTCCCTTAATAATGGCCATTGAGCACTTTCCCGACCTTAAAAGATTTGTGAGAAGTAAATTGATGCCTAAAAGGTCGGGCAATAAGAGAACAAGGACTGAGATACATATAGTGTCTATGGCCACATCTTTGATGATAGGGAGAAAAACCAAGAGCCGCAGAGTAAAGCGGTTACCTAGATTTGATTGTGAAATCAAAGATACCACATTCACCCATGCAAGAATCGATGATGACTTACCGATTAATATCCTCCCGACCTCCGTGTTTGCCAAGCTCAAACTCGGATCTGCCAAGAAGTCAAGAGAGATCATTCAGTTGGCAGACCGGACCATTAAACGGTCGAGAGGAACCATTTCAGTCATCGTCACTTTCCAAGGTGCTCTACTGGAGATAGACTTCACGATCATTGACATTGAGCACCGAGGAGAGTTCACCCAGTCTCCGATCATTCTTGGGAAGCCGTTCTTAGCCTTGGCTAAGGCAACTATAGATTGTGAGACTCGGGAGATCGATTTCTCTGCATTGGGAGCACTCCGACCTCACCCGATCTTTGAGGACACACGATATTCCAAGGTAACCCGTAAAGTTGCAGACAGTCGCGACCTTCGAGAGACAGTTGAGTCCCATCTCTCTACTACACCTGAGATACCGACCGTCCAGACAACCATTGGTTTAGACACTTCCTACAACCACACACCGCCTACTGCTTGCACCACCACCACGACAGCTTCTAGAGAGGACTCAAGAGCAGAAGCTATCAGTGAGTCGGACATGACCTTTGTGGATTGCCTTGATCATTTCGATGATCCGACACAAGAACACAACAATGTCAAGCCAACTGAGAACACTGTGCCTTATCAGAGACGTGTGCTGACCTTGCAGGAGTATTACAATGCATATGGTGACTCATCTGATGATGAACCTCTGGTCAGAACCTCACACACACCACATCCAGGACATACATCAAAGGAGACAACTGGGACCAAATTGACCAATCTTGATAAATCGGTTGCTCCATCCTCTAGTCGGTCATCTAGTAAGAAGAAGACGAGTGTTGATTCCTTGAGGTGTTCCCCCGAACTCCTTAAGACGTATCAATCTCCTCTTCCTCTTGATGCTTCAGGTTCTAGAAAACCGACTAAGAAGGTTACCGTCGATGTTTCAGAGAAGGAATTTTCTGAGGAGTCCTCATCAGGTCCGGATGAGGTGATCTACATGAGTGAGCTTAGTTCGGCTTATCTGAAGCCATATTTGAGCAAGCAGCCGTGTGTCGACCCCCGTTGGACGTTCCCCACACCTCACTATTATTCTTCGGAGGACGATTCTGACAGCGACACATGTGTATACTACCCACCCCATCGCTCCCGCAAGAAGGTCCGTCACAAACCTTCTTGATCCTTGTATATTCTCCCTCCTCCTTGTACATATTTTCCTTCCTTTATTCACCTCCCTCCCTCATGATTCGCATCACTCGCCCCAGTTCCGTATCGTTTTCATTTTGTGGCTATACTTAGGATGACTGGATCCTAAGTATAGGGGGGTGAGTGACCCGATTTGCTCCTTCTCTTCTTTTTATTTTCTTTTTGTATATTCTTTCCCATTCTCATCGGTCTTCCATTCTTGTGTTCTTTCCAATACTTAGGCTGACCAAAGCCTAAGTATAGGGGGGACCGATGCCCGCCATGTGTATTTACACATCATTTCTCCTCTTGACCTCATCTGCCCCATTTTTTCTCTTCTTCTACACTTAGGCTGTCCAGAGCCTAAGTATAGGGGGGGCGGATCGACTTCTATACTTTCTATTATTTTATCTTTCCTACGCTTAGTACGAGCTATGTCTTTTTGTCACCTAGTGCCATGAGGACATAGCACAAGCTAAGTATAGGGGGGCGTGTATATATTACACATATACTTTACCCATACCTCGTACTTTCACATATTTTTTATATATATATTATACAATAATTATGGGGTGGGTAAAACAAAAAAAAACAAAAAAAAAACAAAAGTATTTTCTTATTTACCTATCTTTTTCAAAAAAAAAAGAGCAAAACTTTTCTAAAAAAAAACTTCTTTGCCTTTGTTTGTCAAAAAAAAAAGAAAGAAACAAAAAAAACATTCATAAAAAAAAACTAAAAAAAAACTAAAACTAAAAAAAACTAACTAACTAATAAGTTGGTTTAATCCCTGACACAATTCACTTTCACACAAGACTAGTGATGTTCAAGAACACTTGGTTTACGAGCTCTTGAGATTTTGAGTTAACCAGCCTTAGTCATTAGGGTCCTTGACTTAATTATTCACATTTCCCTAGTTTGAAAGATTTGTGTGCTATATTGCATGCTTAGTCTCTACCTTAAGAATATGATCAGCACATCACATACACGACTGCAGTTATGATGAGATGAGTTGTAATTTCACTTGAGGAACTGGGATGAGGGATTTGAGTTTGGACTTGATTTAATGATGCTCGAGGATGGGATAAAATCAATGAAGGCTTCATGAAACCTGAGTGTCAGCACATTTAGCCAGTATGAGAACATGGTTCTTGTACTATCTCTTGATATTTACCTATGTGCCAGGGTGTGATAAAATAAAAAAATGTTGATCAGTGTGCGCCAACTCTTGGTAAAAGCAGTGGAGCTAGCCACAAATACTACAAAGCAATGAAACGTCAAAGAAAAGCTCTCATTCCACAAAGTCTATTATCAAAAGAGCTTCCACCAAAGGCGAGCGCTCCCAACCATTTCAAAGTGTCCACTTGGACCACCGCTATTAGGACCAGGAGTCGGGCTTGCACCAAAAAAGGGCTCTGCATCGTAAATGCTACAAGTCTGGGTGTAGAAGGTACGATAGGTACTCAAAAAAGGCACACCCCGGTGTACTCCCAGGAAAACAAGTGCAGACGGCTCCAACTTCTCTTGACGGACGCACTGATCAACACCAAAAAAAAATGTGTTGCGTAATAAGGCACTTGAGAGGATCCTTGTTCCAATGAGAGAGAGAGAAGAAATGACACAATCCTATGCCCTCCATCAACTGGCCTTCCATCTACACTTTCAAGTCTGACAACTAAAGAGACGGTGGATTGGATGCAAGAAATGATTTATTCCCTAGTGTTGAGGATTGGGTCCATAGGAGAGTCTCTTGGACTGGAACCTTGGGTGACGTTGTGACTCTACTCTTGTAACTGCAGTCAACACTTAAAGTCATATCCCTTATATATACGTATACAAAGAGAGTCTGATGATTAGGGAAATTGGGTACCTTTTGACTAAAGCTTGGTTCAGCTTAGAATTTTAGGATCTCTAAAACCGAGAGTTCTTGAACAGATCGAGTCTTGTATTCACATGCACAGTCAGGGGTTAACCCAATTTATTCATTCTTTATTTGCTCGAGGACTAGCAAAGTTTAAATATAGGGGGGTGATGAATCCGCGATTCATCATCACAATATCTTGATCTTAGCAAAATCCCCGAGTAAAATTCCAAATAAATGTCCATAAAATCCATAAATTAACAAAATGACTCTTGTAAATAAAACACACTAATTATTGTATATTAGATTGTACAAAATAAATTACACTTAAAAAGCCGCAAAAATAAAGGAGTTTTATACCTGTAAATAACTCAAAACTTCATGTATTTTTAATAATTTCATTTCAACTCCTTTTTGGCTAATTCTTTCTCTAACTTGTTTATAAAAATGTATATAAAAATACAAAAATACAAAACACATTTCATCTCAAATAAATGCTCCTAGATCCCAAAGAGAAAAAGCCGTAAAGTCCAACTTCCAAGCTAAATTCCCGCTCCGTATGAACTCCAAATTCACCAAACTCACTTTTAAAGTTCAAGTTAGAAAATTATCTATCCAACGGAAGTGGTTTCATTAAAATCAGAGCTCGTTTGCAAAAGTTGGGTTTTGGGACCTAGATGTACATTGTATATTATGTATATATTTATTCTTTAGTCATTTTTTATTTTATCTTTCTTAATTACAAAAAAATACAAAAAAGTTATAATTGTGTTGTATTTTGATTATTGTATTTTATTGTATTTTTTTGTTGTAAATATCTCTTATTAAAAAGATAAAAAAATACATATTACAAAAAGCAAACAAAAAATGTGTACATGTTGTATGTATTTACTTGTAAATTCACCACTATTTTTTTTCCTCTTTATTTTTGTTGTATTTAAAGTAGCATACTTTATATCATTATTTATTTTTTTTCCATTCTCTACAATAACTTCTCTACCACCAACTTCTATTCAACTCCACCATTTTTAATAACTCCCATTCCACTCCATATTCTTCCACCAACCTCCCATTCAACTCCACCAATAATTCAACTTCCCATTCAACACCACCACCATTCTAACCTCTCTTTCTCTTCTCTTTATATTCATTTGTACATCCTCATTTTTTCGCATCCACCATTCTTATAGAATAAGGAGAGAGCTTGGAGTGTTTTGTTGGTGACAGCGGCGAAGCATCGTCCTCAAGCGACGACCTCCTTCAGGTGAGATCCGCGGAGCTCCGCTCCGCGTCACGAGTTCCCCGTCGAGCTCACGTAGCTTCTCCGATTTTTGTTTCGCCAATCGGATCGAGGCGACAATAGGAGTTCAGCGTAGCTGCTCCGCCAATTCGGCGAAGATTCAGGTAAGTTATTTCTCATCATTCTCTTATCATTTTGTTTCCTTTTTTTATCACATCATATCATCATATCACCACCTAAAAAATCCTCCATTTGTTTAGTTCATCATATTACCACCACATCATTTTTCATTTGTTCTACTACATCATATTACCACCACATCATGTTTCTTACATTTGTTGCATTCTTTCTTTCAACAAAAAAAAATTAAAAAAAATTAAAACAAAAAAAAATAAAAAAATTAGTTTGCATTACAACAAAAAAAAGAAATCAAAAAAAATTAAAAAAAACAAAAAAAAAACCACAGCAGCGGTGGGGGTGCCGCCCACCGCCGCCGCCCCCCTCCTCACCAGCGCGAACGCCGGCCGCCCCCTCCTCCTCACCGCGGCAGGCCGCGCCGCCCACGACCACCGCGGCCTGCCGCCGCACCTCTCCACCGCGAGCAGCGGCGGCGCCGCCCGCTCTCAACCTCCGCCGTCCTCTCTTTGCCAGCCCTCCCGGCCGCCCCGTTCTCCGCCACTCGCCGCCGCTCGTCGCCCCCCTCTCTGCCGCAGGTCCTCCGCCACCGCTGCAAGCCCCCCTCCGTGCGCGGCGCGCTACCGCCGGCGCCGCCCGACCTCCCCCTTTTGTTGGGTTCCATTCCTCCACCGTGCCCTAAGGGAAGAAGAAGGTCCATTTGTTTATTTGTTTTTATTGTAAAAATTGCATCTTTTATTTCTTAAGTTTTTGTAATTACAGATAGGTCCCTGTATATAAATGTTTGTTTATTTCAGCTTTTGTATTTGCACAAACACCCCTGTGTTTTCTTGTTAATTTGGACATCTATCTTGCATCTTTTTATTCAATGAAAAATATCACTGTGTGGAGCAACTAATTGTGCACATTTTGAGTATTTATTTGGATTTTTATGTTACATGGGTAATTAATTAAAAATAATTAACTGAAATATTGCATAGTTTACCCAATCAGTGATCTGAAAATTATTTCTCACACACGGTTGCTTAAAAAAATCCACAAAAATTATATATGATGCCTTGATATGTGATGTAATTACTGTCCAAATTTCATTTAAATTGGAGTTGTCTTGTGCTTGTAATAATTTGTAGAGTGAATTTAGTATTTGATTTTTAATTAACTCCACAGACATCCTTTTCACGAAATTTCAAGTCTCCTGGATTGTACATGAAAATATCTTTTTGGGATAATTTGATCTCTGACTAATTTGATAACGTGGATTTAATAGGAATTAATTACTCATTTCCACTCTGTTTTCATTAAAAAATTCATAAAAAATTCATAACTTGTCAAAAAATTCCAAAAAAATTACTGTAGTCTTCTTGCATCATGTTTTCATTTCAGTAAATTTTTCATAATTTTTGCATATTGTTTGCTCGAAAAATTGCGAAAAAACCCATAAAAAGTGTGTTTTTTTATTTATTGCATATTAACCCCGAAAATTATAAAAAAATGTGTTTTGTGTTCATCACTGGATTAGGACTCTAGGAAAAATACGAATTGGCTAATTTGGACTTCTTTTCCATTAAAATTAATTTGGCTAAGTTGTATGCTCTCTTAGTGTCTTGATTCATTTGCATTTGCATTCTTTTTGCATTAAAAAAATCTAAAAATACCGCGTGGCAATCTAGATCTTAAATTTGCGAATTAACCCCCAAGTTGTTCCTTTGCCTCCCTGAGTTCGACCCCGGACTTGCCCGGGATATAAATTAAGCCGAGACACTCTTCACGGAGATCTTCTCTCGGTTCTGACCGAATCGCTAAGTACACGTATTACAACGTGACCGAATTATATATCGTATTTAGCGACTCGTCAATTGTCTATAAAGTAAATACTTTATCATAATGATAGAGCCAAATAATAAATTGGAGAAGTTCTTGAAAAGAAGAAATGCTCAAGAATCATCTTCCATTTTTAGAAATATGAAATTTGAAAGTTCATGATACAAGTAGAGAGTCACTTAGTACACCAAAGAATTTGAAGAGTGTGATAATGATGCAAACATAACCACTTGCAAGGAAATAGTCTTAGTGGTTGATAACTGAGTTTTGTTAGCGATAAAAAAGAATAGAGATATCGGTTGTAGAAAAATCGTTCGAAGCAAAATTTAGTTAATCAAAAAAATCCACACAAAGTAGGAGAGAGAGAGATAGAAATAGAGAGACAATGAAATATGAAGAAGAATCAATTTCTCTCCTAAATTTAGTGTGCTCACTTTCTTTATTTATTCATGCAATTGTCCTGGGTCGAACACAAGGAGGCAGAAAATCATGCTTAATTTTTCGAGCGAAGAAAGTAATTTTGCAATTTTTTATTTCTTTTCTTCTCTTCTTTGGCGAGAAAACTCTTTTTATTTTTATTCTTTTTTATTTGATTTTTATTTTTTCATTTTTTCATTTAATTTTCAAAAGAGATATTTTTCAATCAATTTATCTACAATACATTATGTGAAAATAATATAGAAATAGTGATACTATATAGTAGAGAAACTTCTTGAGCAGTTGCTCGAGAAATAACATGAAAAGAAATCAAAATGGCTCAAAGATCGAAGAATAAAATCCAAAGGAAATGTGATGAAAATCCTCGAGAATCAAAGCAAAATAAAATGAGAAAAATAATACAATGTTAGAATAGTGTCCAAAATGTCCACAATAGTCCACAATGTCCAAATAATAAAAAATACAATAAAAGATAACAAGGATCTTTCAATTAGGTCCCTAGTCAGGGACCTAATTGTAAGAAAACTCTGGAAATCCTGACACCTAAGTCCATGGCGAGGGACCTAATTGTAATAAAGAGGAATCTTGGAGGTAGGCTTGAATTTCCTAGATCTTCATGGTCTACTTTGATATTCTTCTACCGGTTTAGCGAGCGACCATGATTAGAAGGCGTCGCACGATCGTGGCTATCCACACATGTCGCTTGGCATAAAACTGTAAAGCGAGTTCTTCCCACTATTCTTCCCCAAAATCACAGAGCAGGTAGTGGATCTTCTTCTCTTATGAAGCGTGGTTGTGGCTCTCCTCCAGCAGGGCCAGAAGGGGACCGCCTATCCCCTTTGAGCTCCCCTGTGGCGGGTGAAGGACGAAGAAGACGAAGGCGGCGATCTGGTGTGACATCTAGGGTTTGGAATTCTGGGATCTTGGGCTGATGTTCGATCGAAGATTATTGATGAAGAATGGCGATACTCCAGGTGTTAAGATGTGCTCCAGATGCTTGAGCGAACCCGCAATGAAGATTATTGATGATCAATTCACTTGGGAATCAACTGAAGACCACATGTTCATGCAACTCTAATAGGTTTCCAAAATAACGAAAGTTCAGAGTGAAATCGTATCAAATCAGGAATGAATGAACATGGATTTGGATATGTAAATCAAGATAGGTGATTAGGCTGTTCTAAAGATGTGATTAATATCGCTAATTCATGCACACAAAATGAGAAATCAAATGAAGAATTGAGGATGATATGTGGATGTAGGTTATTGAGACCCCACTATCATCGCTCGACAACCGGTCTTCCGGAACTCAACATCATGCAATGGCGATGGCGCAAGGCCAGTGTAGCCTTGGAACCTTCTCCCAGACGATCGACCTTCCACGTGGGATGAAGTCCAAGCCCTGTCATGGATAGAGGAGATCACAGCGCGATGGAAGAATATGACAATCGACCAGGTTGTTCTGGAATTGAGAGAGTTGGGTTTCAAAGTAGGATGTTAGAATCAATAAATAGGGTGATCTAAAGGTGGCTGGCGATGATCCTAAGGCTATCATGAATAGAGGTTATTAGGACTATAGGATCAAGGATGAAAATCGTGATTTGGATGTTTGGAGACGGGGGAATAAAATAGTGAAATAGGGCCGATGAAACAGACATGGAGCAACCTCTTCTTGAAGATGAAGTCTCTAGGTACTGATACGTGTCAGAACCTCGTAAGCCAGAATGTTAATTAGATTTATAAATTAGCTAATAAATGGTAAATAACCTCATTTGAATGAGGTATAAAAGTAAAAATATCGATAATTAATTTAACTAAATTATGGTGTAATTAAACTTAGTATATAATTTATGAATTGTAAATATAATATTAATAAATAAGTATATAGTATACTTAATAAAAAGCTCTTGTATTTTTAATCAATGATTTTAATAGATAACATATTATTTTTATATTTTATTTAGATATATAAACAAATACATGTATATGGGATATAATTCAATTCACCTATAAATTATGATTTTTGATTTGCTTGAAATATTAAATGATGGTAAAAAAATTATGAATAATTAATAGATAAAATACAAGATCAATAAATTAATAAAAATTATAAATCAATGGTACTATAAATAGTATATATAAAATAAAATAATTAGCCTAGAAATTCAGTTGTCATTAGATCCCAAAATTGACTTTTTGCAAACAGACTCCAATTTTAGTGAAATCACCTTCATTAATTCGATAATATTATTTTATGAACTTTAAAGGTGAGTAGATGAATTTGGAGTTCGTATGAGAAAGTTACGATTTCCGGAAGTTAAAAAATTGACAATTTAAAAGCTGGATTTCTTGGCGTATATACAAAATTTTTAGGATATAATAAGAATAAATGGGAGAAGAGTTTGGTGAAATATATGTACAAATGAATTAATTAAAAATCAATGAAGTTTTGATAAATAATGGATAAATAATGAATAATTTTCTATGCTCATAATTAATTCTTTTCTTGGTTTTCTTCCTTATCTCTCCCTACTTATCTGTTTGTCGATCAATCCATGCTGACTTGATCTCGGAGGTTATGTTATATAAATATACCCTTCAACTACATTTATATTCAGTCATAATTTACATATATACATATTTACAGTCTGCCTTCTTTTTTCTTTCTTTTTTAATTCATAAAAATGCATTTTTATACATGAATGGTATTTTATAAGAAACGGAAATTAATGGATATTTACATGCATTTGTTAAAAGTTTTAAGATAAAATGCACAAGAAAAATTAACGAATCATGGATTCATTAGTGGCATTAATTCATGTAGATAAATTCTGATATGATAACATATTTAGAATCGTAGAAAAGTATTATTTTTATTGAAAGGTAAAATATGGTTATAGAAAAATGCATGCTAGTTCTTATCGGAGGGTTAAAGGGGATGATACTATATGCATCATCAAAGAAGAAAAGCAATCCGCATGAGCATTTTACAACATTACAAATAGGGACCAAAAGATAAATGAAAATATGTCCGCCCATGATCGCTTATGAAAAAGGGTAAGATCGATCTCAATCGAGCTTCAGTCCTGCACATTGACATATTGCTCTTTAAATCATTAAGATATACAACAATCATGCATAAAAAATGATACAACATTATCTTGACAAACATTATGATGCACTGTAAAGATCCTAAATGAGTAATCACATGTGTAGGAATGACAGACATTATGATGCACTGTAAAGATCCTAAATGATCAAAACTAAGCAAATAAATGTATGATCGAAATACCCTAATACAATGCTCTGGTGGGTTACTGCCACCCTCGTAAATGTCCAAACAAGAATAGTGTTCAGATCCATGCTGGGAGAAATGATGCGCTTTCGTAGGAAAAAAAAGAACACCCAATTTTTAATAAAAGACAAATAAACAAAGTTATCAACTAACTCGTCATAACAACCCAACGAAAAGCGTATACATGGATTATAAAACAGAAACCAACTACCATATTATGCAAAAACTAAACATGAGCAGAATATGAAGAGCAAGGACATATTAATACACATTGGTGTAAGGAACTGGGGAAAATGACTTGACTTGAACCCTAAAAAGTACTCAGAGCAGACTAAATAAAAAACTAACCCAAACATATGGACTCGAGGGCTGCAATATGGAGAGGTGGTGCCTCGAAAGGGCTCGACGATGGGAGGATTGTTGATATTGGTATCAGGGGTGGGATGTACGGGAGGCATGGAGGGTAAGGGAGGGTGCTGAATTTATGAGGTGGGGGTGAGAGAGGCTGTGCCGGATTTGTGTGTGTGTGGGGGGGGGGTGGGGGGGGGAGAAGGGGTTGTGGTGGGGAATGAAGAGAAATGGATATGTGAGAAGGTTGGGGAAGGGGAGAGAGGGTTGCGGGATAGGAGAGCTAGGGAAGAGAGGAGGAGGGATCAGGGAAGGGTGAAAAAAAAGGAAATAAAAGAAGTGTGTTAGGGGAAAGGCAAATGTCCATATAAGGTTTTTTTTCTTCTCCACAAGCTGCCCCATCAACTCCCCCATTACCCTCTTTTTATACATGGTCTGCTCCTCGAAAGTACAACAAAAAGTGTCATTACACGAGCTGCATCCTTCAAAATCATAGACACATGAGCCACACCATTCTAAATAATAGATTCAAAAGAAAAATGGTAAATTTCATATTTAAATCCTCTTGAAAATATACCAACTACCAAGAAATTCTGATTTTTGTTGGAATCTTCATTTTTACCTCGTAAGTGAGATATGAACTGCATCACATTATGTTGAAAAGAAAATTATCTTCTTCTTAACGTTATTGCTAACATGATTGCAAAGTGTTCCTAATGGATTTTTATTTGCCAAAATAAAATTTTGGGTTGAAATGGGAAAAAAATGTAGGAGAAATTAGATTTGTGGGGGGAACAAGGAGGCGAACTGCAGCGCCCGTCCCCCCCTTGGACAAAAGTGAGGTGTGGAGGCAACGCGCCACCACTCTCGCCCCCTTTTGCCGCCGCCGCCGCCACCCTCCCCCGCCGCCGCCACCCTCCCCCGCCGCAACTGGAAGCCCTCTCTGCCCGCAGCTTCCTCTTGCTCCGGAGTCTTCATGGCGCGCCGATCAGTTCCCCCTCACTGTAATGCACTGTTTTCCCTTCTTCGATTCTACCTTCTTTCTACGCAACTCTTCCTCTCATCCTTGCCTCACGCCATGTTGGAGCTCCGGTTCTCATTCTTTCAGCTCGATCCATCTGATTCGTATGTCGTCGCATTCGGTGTAGAAATCACCTGAAGCCTCTCCTGTTACTGCGATTGTCGGTATTTTGCGTGCCCTAACGACGTAACTATTTTAGAAAAAAAATCGAACCTTTGGTCGTTGTATATAACAGAAATGCTGTTATCCAGGAATCATGGGGCTTTGGCTACTCGTTTTAATGAATAAAAAATATGTTTTTTATTTAAATATGCTTAAAAGGGACATGTGATGCAGAGCTACGAATACTCTCTACGTCGATGCACGAAAATGGTAAAAACGTTATGTGCCCTAAAGGTACTGTCTTCTTGGCCGGAGGCGGGAATGGTTTGTTTGAGTAGAGGGATGCTTCAAAAAAATCGGATCTCTCGCAAAATAGAAACCCGTTCTTTTAGTTAACAATGTATGAGATGGCATTTTGTTTAGTATTCTCATCATGTAAATTGTTTCTTCCAAGTGTAGAAACTAAAGAGGCTCAAGGATGGCATGGATGAAGGCAGATGCTGCTAATGGAAGGGGAAGGAATGGCCTAATAGTAGAGAATGATGGTGTAAAGAGCTCAAGATCGTTGACTGATGCATCTCCAGCTGATACCTCTCCCGTCAAGAAGAAACTTGATGGCAAGGATAGTCTCTCCTATGCCAACGTTCTCCGGTCCAGGAACAAGTTTCTCGATGCTATTGTCCTGTATGAGAACATATTGGAAAAGGACAGTAGTAATGTCGATGCAATCCTGGGGAAAGGAATCTGCCTCCAGATGCAAAATTTGACGCGTCAAGCTTTTGAGTGTTTCTCCGAGGCCATCAGTCTTGACCCACAAAATGCATGCGCTCTCACGTATTGTGGGATTCTTTACAAGGATGAAGGTCATTTGTTAGAGGCTGCTGAGGTACTTACTTTGCACTGCGTTATCTTTTTTTGTGTACGCTGGGTTGTGGTATTTGGGATATCTGCAGACAAATAAAATTAAATAAATTGTCTGGCTATATAGTTTGGGCTTAAGTTCTCGCTTGTTTAATGCGAATGTGACACTTGTTTTCAATGGTTTCAACTTAAAATCTATAGCTCCAATTCAATTCTATTTTGTCATTTGAGCTTACTCGCATTGACCATAAAGTGGCCATGCAAGCAATTTATACTCGAAATTAGGTTGGATGAAGACAATAACGGATTCATACAAAATGTTCATTATTTTATTAAACACTTTAGCACAAGAAGCAAATTATATATGTTGGGAAAACAGAAAGAATTAATTTATTCCATAAGTCCTAGGCTCTCTTATATAGTTGAGAGACCTATGGGCAAATTACATAAAGTAGACAAGAGGAAAAGAAAATAGATAAGAAGTACTGAAATAGAGAAATAATACATATATCTCTACCAGTGTTGTCAAAAGCGAGCCAGGCGCTCGCCTAGGCGCTAAGGCGAGGCGAGGCGAGGCCATGGCGCCTCGTTTGGAGTCAGGCGGAGCGATTTGGTGCAGACGCGAAAGAAGCGAGCGCCTTGATGGAAAGCGTGAGGCGCTCGGGCGAGCGCCTGATAAAATATTGATCTCTTTAGGGTCTAATCGGATCCCTGTTGGAGATCCGATTAGATTTACAAAGACCCTCAAACTATTCGCCTTACAAACCCTAGCTTGCAGCCCGTTTCGTAATACTCCCACGCCCACAGCCTCTTGTGATCTCCATCGCCCTAATCATCACCGTTAGCTCCTCTGGCTTGTGGTTGCTCCTCCACCACAATTTTTGTGTTTCGCCTCCTTCTATCGCGCAGAGGCATCATCAGATTCAACACCATCATCCTAATCATTTCGGGTTAGAATTCCGCCGCTTCCTTTTATCTGATTTCTGCACGAATATTGTTTATGTAGCAATCCCGAATACGAATGGATTTGAAAATCTATATAGAAAATTCGTTTCGGGACGGGGGCGCTGCCCCCTGCAACCCCCGCAAGGGGGGGCGCACCTGCTCCCCCCTAGCCCCCCCAGGCTCGCTGACCGGGCAGCGAGACCCCCGTGCTGGTAGGGTATGGTGGCACGGGTGGGGCTATACGGCTGGGTTCACCCACCAAATAACATGTAGAGATCTCAGTTATAACAAATATATGGCATGGTTACATATATTTATTATAGTATATATGCAAATGTTTATGTTAGAAACTTGGAATGTTGATTGTGCAAATATGTTCATATGTGGTAGGAATGGCTACGGGAAGTGGACGTGACATGGTTGAAGAAAGAACTAACAAGAAAGATATTGCGTGGAGGTACAATTATCTGAAAGACCCAAAAGAACCAAACAGTGTAACATGCATGTTTTGTGAGAAGACCACTAAAGGTGGAATCTATAGAGCCAAATAACATCAAGTAGGATCTTTCAAGAATGCTGCCGCTTGTAAGAAATGCCCTCCGGAGGTAAAGGAAGAATTGCGTGCATATATGAATGAGAGGAAGTCTCAAAAGGATTCTTTTGAAGGTGGGAACATTGATGTGGATGACATGAATTTTGATGATGATGAATGTGAGGAACAAAATGCAATTGGGATTGGGAAGAGAGCTTGTCCAAGCAGCAATAGTAATTCTATTTTGCAACCTACAAAAAATGGTAAAGGACCGATGGACTCATTTGTGACTATGAAAGTGTCAAAAGAGAAAGGAAAAACTCCAATGAGACAAACTTCCTTGGTGGAGGCTTATGACAAAGAGATGCGACCCAGAACCATTCAACATATAGCTCGCTTCTTCTATCGTGCTGGTATACCATTTAATGCTGCAAAGCTGCAATGTTTCAAGGATATGATTCAAGCTATTGGAGTATATGGTCCTAACTTGAAGCCACCTTCATACCATGAGCTTAGAGTCCCATTACTTCGCATTGAGAAGGATTACACATCTGAATTGTTGGCTGGGCACAAAGAAACTTGGGGAAAGTATGGATGTTCTATCATGTCTGATGCTTGGACTGATAAGAGGAATAGATGCATACTTAATTTTATGGTGAATTGTTCCAAGGGCACGATGTTTGTGGAATCCATTGATGCATCATCATATGCAAAGACAGGAGAGAAGATTTATGAGCTTCTTGATATGTTTGTGGAGCAAATTGGAGAGACGAATGTCGTACAAGTCGTGACTGACAATGGAAGCAACTATGTCTTAGCAGGTATATATTTATTTTTAATGACTTTAACTATTGAATTATTTGAAATTAATGTTACACCATCCTACTATTTTTATATAGGCAAGTTTTTACAAGAGAAGAGACCACACTTGTATTGGACTCCATGTGCGGCACATTGCATTGATCTCATGTTAGAGGATATTGGTAAGATCCCAACGATTAAGAAGAATCTTGAAAGAGCCATTGCGATTGCGGGTTACATTTACAATCACATTGGACTACTGAACATGATGAGGGAATTTACGAATGGCAAGGAATTGGTTCGTCATGGTGTGACTCGATTTGCAACAACATTTCTTTCTTTGCAATCTCTCCATAAGAATAAGCATAGTTTAAGGACCATGTTTACTTCAGAGAAATGGGCTACTAGCAAATGGGCCAAGGAAGCCAAGGGCAAGAAGGCAAGGGATATCGCTTTGATGCCCTCGTTTTGGAATTATGTACTTGACACGCTTAAGTACATGGGACCTCTTGTTAAAGTTCTTCGGCTTGTTGATAGTGAGCGAAAACCTGCAATGGGATACATTTATGAAGCAATGGATCGTGCAAAGGAAGCAATTGAGAAAAGCTTCAATGGAAAGGAGGAGAAGTACAGTGATGTATTTCAAATCATTGATAAAAGATGGGAATGCCAGCTTCATCATCCATTACATGCTGCAGGTCATTTTCTGAACCCTGAATTCTACTATGGCAACCCGTCCATTGCATTTGATGCGGAGATCATTGACGGTCTATACAAATGCATATAAAGATTGGTTCCTGATGTAAATGTGCAAGATAAAATTATGATTGAGTTAGGCTCATATAAAAATGCTGAGGGAATTTTTGGAAATCCAATGGCCATTCGATCAAGAAACTCAAAATCTCCAGGTACCATTACAATTTGATAAACTCAAATTGATTTAATTCTTGATGTTAACATCTTCATATGATAATGTAGTGGAATGGTGGAGCTCTTTTGGAAGTTCAGCTCCAAACTTGCAACGTCTAGCTATAAAGATTTTGAGCTTGACATGCAGTTCATCTGGATGTGAACGTAATTGGAGTGTATTTGAGCACGTAAGTTATTTTATGTTAATCTAGACTTTTGAGTCTTTGATTTTAACTCTTATAGTGCAAACATTTTTGCAGATTCATTCAAAGAAAAGAAATAGGCTTGAACATCAAAGGTTGCAAGATTTGGTGTACATCAAATATAACCAGGCTTTGAAGGATCGATATGACTTACGAGTTACGAGACACCATAGATCCGATCGCTCTTACTGAGATCGATGATGCTAATGAATGGTTGCTAGGTGAAATGGAGACAAATAATGCAGAGGAAGATTTTGTCTTTGAAGATGATATATTGACATGGGGAGATGTAGCAAGAGCATCTGGAATTGCAGAGGCACAAACATATACGCGGCAACGTACAAAGCATGGAGCACCTATTGCGGGATCTTCTTCAAGACGAGTTGTTGCTTCACAAGACAGCGAAGAAGAAGAAATGGAAGAGATTGAGGGGAATGAAGGTGGACATGAAGATGATGCTGGTGAAATCAATTTTGATGATGACGAAGACGAAGAACTTACAGATCCATAGACATTTCAATTTTTAGTTATATGCTTGAATGATGAAGATGAAAACAATGCTTTGTTTGCGTAATTTGAACGTTTAAACAATTTCTAGAAGTGTTTGAAGTTTTATTTTTCTCTAATATATGTTTGAATGATATTCATTGCATGTTAGTGCTATACTTGTGGTATATTTTTATTTGAAATAAGTAATATAAATAATTTAATGTGTACATATATTATATATACATACAATATTTCTTTAGCGCCTCGATTGTCTCAGGCAAGCGCCTAGGCGAGCGCCTAGCGCCTCAGGCGTTTTGGACCCGTAGCGCCTTAGAGCGCCTCACGCCTTTGACAACACTGATCTCTACACTCCCCCTCAAGATGGAGCATAGATATCTATCATGCTCAGCTTGGACGAGCACTTCTGATATGATCCTCTGAGTAAGGCCTTGGTGAAAATGTCGACCGTCTGGCCTTCTGAGCTGACGTGAGATGTAGAAATGAATTCCTTTTGGATCATGTCATGTATATAGTGATAATCGACCACAATATGCTTCATGCTTTCAGGGAATGCGGGATTGTTAGCAATGAACAGGGCAACCTGATTGTCACATTTTAACGACATGGAAAGAGGTACATCTATATATAGATCTGTAAGGATTGCTCGATCCCACATCATTTCTATACATGCCTGTGCCATAGCCCTATACTCCAACTCAGCACTAGATCTAGCAACTACAGTTTGCTTCTTGCTTTTCCATGAGACAAGTGAATCTCCAACAAATATAGCAAATCCTGTTGTGGACTTTCTATCCTTGGGGCACTCTGCATAATCTGCATCTGCATATGCTGAGATAGTGATGGTGCCTCCTCTTCTAAAGAGCAACCCTGTACCTGGGGATGATTTAAAATATGTTAGCATCATTTATATAGCATTCATATGTACCTGACGAGGTTGTTCCATGAACTGGCTCATCCGACTGACAACGAATGTAATATCGGGTATGGTAATGGCACCATAAAGAAGCCTAAAAAATGGCACCATAAAGAAGCTTTCCCACCAACTCTTTGTACTTGTCAACCTCATCAGTATCGTCTTCATATAGCTTCATGCTTGGATCCATTGGTGTGGTGACAGGCCGACATCCAGGCATACTCGTGTCACTCAGGAAGTCAGTGACATATTTTCTATGAGTCATCACTAGCCCATGTTGGTTTCTGGCAAACTCTAGTCCCAGAAAGTATCCAAGAGATCCAAGATCCTTGGTAACAAATTCATGGCCCAAACATTCTTTCGCCCTCTTTATTCCTTGTAATATCATCTCCTATAATGAGTATACCATCAACATACACTATAATAGCAATCGTACCTCTGGAGGTCCTCTGTATGAAAAGTGAATGGTCTGCATTCGACTGTTTGAACCCCTGCTTCTCAAATAAATATGAGAGCTTCTGGAACTAAGCTCGTGGACTTTGCTTAAGGCCATAGATTGTCTTGTGAAGTCTACACACCTGTGAACACTCCCCCTCAGTAGCAAATCCAGGTGGCTGCTACATGTAGACTTCCTCCTGAAGATCACCATATAGGAAAGCATTCTTGACATCAAGGTGAAACAAGGACCAATCTCTAACCGCAACAACTTATAAAAGAATCAGTAGGGTAGAATGTCTAGCAACAAGAGAGAAAGTATCAAGATAATCCACCCCGTATGTCTGAATAAAGCCACATGCTACTAGTCAAGCCTTGTAACGATCGATACTGCCATCTGCATTCTGCTTCACTGTGTAGACCCATTTGCAACTCACTATAGACACCCCAGTGGAGGCTGAGACCAGACTCCAAGTACCTTTGGATTGGAGAGCCTCCATCTCCTCCTCCATAGCAACACGCCACCTGTTATCTGTCAATGCCTCCTAGTAGTTCCGAGGTATGGCCACGATGTTCAACGCAGCTACAAACTTCTCAAAATCACCCGTTAGATGCTCAAAGGTGACGTGGGAAGCAACCGGATACAAGGCACAAGAACGCTTCTGCTTCCTAACAACGATAGGTAAACCAAGATCATCATCATCATTTCTGCCACCAACCTGATCATCAACCGCTTGAGATAAGCCCTGCTGGGAGACAACTTCAATCCCATCATCAGAAATAATATTATCAGAACAAACTTGGGATCATGGAAGGAAATATCGCGATATATCGACGATATATTGCCGATATATCGATATTGAGATTAGACCAATATTGGTATCGATATGGCGATATATCATCCTTTTCATGCATTTCCTTCACAAAAGTGTGTTGATATGGGCTATATTTTGGCGGTATATCGTCAAAATATCTTATCGACACGATATCAAAACGATGTCGATATTGATATGGCCTTTCATGCCTAGGGTGTGGTAGGTGATGAGCCATGAGCATGAGCACGAGCGGACCGTCGACTGTAGTGATGTGGTAATGGTGGAATAAGGGTAATGGGAGGTAGTGGGGCTGTTGGTGGTGGTGGATGTGGCAATGGAGGTGGTTGACACATGGGTGGAGGTGGAATGTATACCTCACTATTCAAATATGAAGGTGTCAACCTGTCACCTGTAGACGAGAAGTACATGACAGACTCAAAAAATGTTACATCTGCGCTGACATAGTATCTCCTATGTACCAGATCATAACAACGATAACCCTTTTGAGTTCTGGAGTATCCAACAAAGACACATTTGACAATCCTATGAGAGAGCTTGTCAATACCTAAAGAGTAAAGACAACCTATGCGTGACAGACCCAAAAACACGGGGACTAAGAGAGAACAACTCCTTGCCAGGAAAAACAAGTGAAAAAGGAATTTTCTCTCCTAGGATCGACGAGGGCATGTGTTTAATGAGATAACACGTCGTAAGGACCGCGCCACCCCGGAAGGAATGCGATTCAGAACTCTGAATTAGGAGGGTACGATTGACATCAAGAAGGTGACGGTGCTTTCTTTTATCACACCATTCTGTTGAGACGTATACACACACGATGTTTGATGAAGAATACCATGAGAGTAGAAAAACTGAGAAAGCACATGGGTACTGAATTCAAGCGCATTGTCAGACCTTACAATTTTCACAGAGACGGAAAAGGAATTTTGCACTTCTCTAATGAAATTTATTATTGCATTTCCAGCTTCAGATTTATTTTTCAACAAGAAGACCCAAGACAGACGACTAAAATCATCCACAACAACTAAGTAAAACCTATGCCCCGGATGATCGGGAACACGACTTGGACCCCAAATATCAAAATGGAAAAACTCAAAAGGAGAGCTATTGCTCCGCCCCTGACGACTAGGGAAGATTGACCGATGATGCTTCCATTTAACTGGCACTCCTCACAATTGAATGACGAGCGGGGTGGGATCTGCAGAACTTGACGAAGTTTCTGAAGAAGAAGATGATCGAAGTGCAGATGCCAAATAAATGGGGAACCGGTCCAGTGGAGTGGGATGTTACACCAACATAAGGTGTTTGAATGAGTCGATAGAGTCCGCCCTGCTCATGGCCACAACCAATCACCTTGCCCGTAAGGATGTCCTGAAACACAAGAGATGATGGGTCAAATATTGCTCGATTATTTAAATCCTTAGTAATTTGACTGATAGATAGTAAGTTCATTGAGAAATCAGGAGCATGGAACACATTCTGTAAGCGCATAGATGGTGTCAAGGTGCCTATGATAGGAGAATGAGTCCCATCAACGATGACCACAGTCCTTCCTAGAGGAACCTGCCGATAGGCTATGAGCTGATCTCTATCTCCACACAAGTGATATATGGCTCCAGAATCAACAATCCATCCCGATACATTTGAACCACGATAAGAAGTAGAAGCATGAACACTACCTGAGGTACTGGCCCCTGCAGAAGCGACAAATTCCGAGCTATTCTCTGAGGCAGGTGATGGAGTACTGGATAGTGGCATAATGTCTCTCAGTCGAGACACAAGCTCATCATTCTCTGATATGTGGGTGGAGCAGTTTGCTGATGCTGGGCATGCTCTGCTGCACATGTTGAAACAGGAAAACCATGCTTAGAATAGCATGTGCCTTCCATATGACCAGATCTGTGACAACAGGTACACGGTGGACCACGACTACGTCCACCTCTACCACGTGATGTCCGTCCACGAAACTGAGATGAGCCTTCTTGGCCACGAGATGCAGCCATGGCAAAAGAATTGGGTACTGGGGTTGGAACATTGATCCCATTTAACCCCCGGAAGGCCTCCTCCATGGGAGGAATGGTAGCATCAGCCATTATCCAAGAGGATGCGGCCTCGTACTGTGAGTCAAGAGAGGCTAGAAATACTCCATCCATCACAGCATTCCGGAATGTCTTCATCTGCTCTGGAGTAGCCGTCTGCGGTACGAAGCTATGAAGCTTCTCAAAAATCCCGCGCAGAGCAATATAGTGTGCATGTAGGGGTCGACCATTCTGCTTAATGTTGAAGATGTCATGCTGTAACTATAGATCTTTCATCTCATTATTAGCCTGCGAATACATGGAAGCCAGAATATTCCACATGGCTTTAGCTGTGGGCTGGTGCAGGACATCATTTGCAATCTCCGGTCTCATGTTACCCGACAACCAGACTCGTGCATAGGCATCATCAACCTCCCATGAGGCATACAATCCTGTCTTCTTCGTCAGCTCTTCTTCGGTAAGAATATGTTTCTTACCCATCGACTTCATTAGGCTTATGAATTGCATGGCTCACAACTCGTAATTCGACCCATCCATCTTGACTATGGGCGCTGGACCTCTGAAGGCACCCGTGGTGGGGATATCAAGCTTGTTTTCTGACATCTTTGTCAATCGAAGAAGACGAGGATCGTAGACTTTGACCAACGAGTTGTCTACACGTACATCAGGATTGGTTTTTGCATGTGTAAACTTAAATTACGAAGAGCAACCCCTCA